>SNQJ01S0052348.1:37572-83361 GCA_010110895.2 Picea sitchensis | reverse complement strand
TTTCTTTCAGAGAGATTCCCTTTGGAACCCTCTATAGCTTGTTGATTTGAGCTCTCTTTTTACTTAGCTTTCTAGCCTTCTTCCCCATGAGCTTTATCTTAGTAGTTATTTTCTCGATCTGGTTCTTATTTTCCTTGGGCATAGTCACTTCGCATTGCTGAGGTTATTTCCCAAGACTCAGGAGAACTAATTAGTTTGTATCTAGTACAGATAATCCAATATTCTATGAGTCCCCTAACTATTTGACATCTGAGCTTCTAGTGTCAAATATATTTGATTTATTCTCATGTTCCTTAATCAACTGTGCAATCTTTTTGGTCATAAAATATTTTAATTCTTGTTTCTTCTGTTCCAAAACTTCTTCTTCTTCCTTCCGTCTAACTTGATCTCTGTCAATCCAAGGTTTTCCAAGTAACATAGTAAATGGGGCATTTTCCTCAATAAATTTAATAATCTCAAAATCTTCTTCAGTCGAAGTTCCATTAGCATTCGTAGATATCTTAGTGAGCCTTCCATATAGGTTTACCAATTTTCCTTTGAAGAGACCCATTCCTCGTAGTGAAGGGATCATGACAGGCTTCCCTATAGCTTCCCACATTCTTTCTCTAATTCTTTCTGAGGTTCTACTATCTTTGGATCTGCCTTAGGGTTTAGATTCATTCCTTTGAGCCTAGCAATCATTCTGGGGAAATCCAATACTTCATGGTCCAAAGCTTTGCAACAGAGATAACTTGGTTTTCCACCAGGGCATTCCTTAGCTAGATGGCCTGGTTTTCTGCAACTGTAACAAAGGGTCAATCCTCTCTTTCTCTTAAATGATTTCCAACTTCTTTTGTACTACACACCAGGATCATGGTAGTTAGCCTACCAAAAATTCTTTCTAGGATCCTGCATCTATTTGTTAGTCTAAACATTATTTCTATGCATAGGTATAACATATCTATCATTATACTTATCAGATCTATTCATATCAAGATTTATTTCTTTTATTAAATCCCTAGGTTTTAAGCTGGGACCGAATCTATCAAACATACCTAGATACATGCGTTAGAAACAAAAAATTTCACTTATCTTACTTCTACAGAGCACAAAGCTTTCAGATCTAGAACTTTTAACTATTCTTACCTTTATTAGAGCACAAGGCTTACAGATCTTAATTCTTTTCTAGAGATCTAACCTCTTTCTTTCAGAAATTCCCACTTTTACTTTTCTTAGATCACAAAGCATTCAGATCTTGCTTCTTTTCTTCAGTATCAACCTCTTTTCTTGTAGATTTGACATCTTTTCTTCAAATCTTACCTTTCTTTCTTGGCACAAAGCTTCACACGCCAAGTAGAACGTTGCGCACTAGGGAAATAGATCTACGCACAGAGCTTTCTTTGCACAAAGCTTCTTCTTCTCTAGTTCCCAGCAATCACAGTTTCATGTCCCGGCAACGGAACCATTTGTTGGCACAAGGGCAGACCCAGGGTTCAACACTCAAGAGTGTACCAACAAATCCCTAACTACCAGCCCTTTCGGCAACACCTGTGAAGCAGATGAAGTCTCACTCGAGGTAGAGGCAGGGGTGGTTGCAAGACTCAGGTGTCTGCAACCTTAGATGGGACACAGATTTGTGATTCTATGTTTACAGGGCACTTAGCATAGATAATTCATCTGTATTTAACCCTTATTATACTTCGCAGATGGCACAAAGCTTCGCGGTCAATACTCGGATGTACATTGTTTCAGCACTTAACCATAGCAAATCATATCATATCTAGTAGATCAGCACTCGGCATTCTCATACACATCCGATCTAACAATCATATATATCTAGGAAGCACAAATTCATAAGTGGATATATTAAATCACGTAGCATAAGCAAAGATAAATGCATTGAACCAAAGCACAGAGCATAACACACAGATTTACATGGTTCACTCCCCCCTTGGGGCTACATCCACAAGATCTTCTTCTTTATTATCATCCTCAAGATGTTACAAGCACAAAGCCTCTGAAACCCTTCTTCGCATAGGACAGAAGATCTGCGCAGCTCGTTAGATCCTTCTTCCTTTCGTTACAGTATCAATCACACAATAACTTGCACTTAGCCTTGCAAGCCTTACACAGCTCACACAGTGCACTTATTCAACATCACATAGATGCACCACCAATTGCACTAAGCAATCACATCTCTATTTATTACATTGCCTATCTTTCTATTTATATATTAACAAAATGGGCCTAAGCATGGGTAAACCCACGGGTCGACATCCCTTTCCCATTACATTAACCCAAAACCCTAAAAGAGGCGCAAAAGTGGACCGAGATATCGTGATCTCTGCTTCGCCTGGCGCTCCATCTTCGACAAGGTGTTGAAGTCCAAAAATGGTCAATTATGGCCAAGTGTTCCTCAAAACTTGGTCAAGGGCCAATAGGGCCCGTACTACTCTGGGAGTTATCCAAGCTCCGCATTAAAAAACCTTCAAAACCCTAAGTACCAGAGAGACGTGGCATCAATTTGTCTCTAACACGTGTCATAAAATTGTCACAATTACGTGGCGTCCATCAGTCAGGGGATGTGGCACTCATATAGACCATGACACGTAGCACTCATTTAAAGCATATTTTGTGTTCGACATCTGTATTGTTTCAAGTGACATGTAGCACATATTCTTTATGTGACACGTCAGCCTTTTGACGTGTCCTATAACTCATTTGTAGACCCTTTTAAAGATTATCGCAAGGAACTATCTTTGGGACTTCAAAACTTCATAGATTCAGGATTTTTTTTATTTATATGCCTTGAAACTTATGAAGTGCGAAGTCCCGAAGTGACCGTTGAAGGTTTTATTTTAAAATTCAAGCAGGTTTATAATGCGAAGAACACAAGAGTCGTTTGATCAAATTTAATGTAATTCATCAATGAATGATATTGTAAGTGCCTTATTAATACATAACGATCATGGATTTATTTAATTGAAAAGAAATTCCCTAATTTTTTTTGGTGAATATTTATTTTTAAGAGGCAAAAACAAAAGATTTTAAAATTTAAAAGTTTAAAATCCTAAAGTGTTCTAACAGATTCAATTATCTTACAAGATGAAGAAGATATTCTAAGATTGGGCACTCGGGGTGTCATCCTTAGACATATCAATCAACTATCCATTTTTAAAAGATGAGGTCCAGATGTGGAAATGGTGACAGAAGATGCTTTGGAAAACCCAAAGTCCAGAATAAAACTAACTCCTATATGCAGGTTCATATCAACGACACCTATGCATTTGGAGTTTCAAAATCGTGCAGGTTTTAAGTAAAAACGACAACTTATGAAGCCCCAAATAGCCGAAGTGTCGCAGATGTGAATGCACAATGTGCCACGTCACTTTGAGCCTGTACCACTTCGGGAGTTTTCAATCCAGAACAGGTCAAAATCGTCGAACGTCAAAGATCCGAAGTCAAGAAATCCTGAGATACTTAATGATAATATACATTAATCTTGGGTTAAATGGAAATAAACATGGTTAATGACTCTGGGCCCGTACCATTCTGGGATTTATACAAACTCTGCATACAGAAACTCTGGAAGGGAAAAGTGCTAGAGGCATGTGGAAGTCATCCACAAAGAACACATTCCATCAATCAGTAAATATGTGTGACATCATGCAACGTGAGGCAACCACATCAATCTGGGCCCATACTATTCTGGGAGCTATACAAGTTCTGCATTCAGAAACCTATGAAGCCCTAAGTACTAGAGAGACGTGGCATCAATCCGTCATCGAAACGTGTCATAAAACTATCGCAAATATGTAGCGTCCATCAGTCAGGGGACGTGGCACTCATATAGGCCATGACACATGACACTCATTTAAAGCATATTTTGTGTTCGTCATCTACACTGTTTCAAGTGACACGTGGCACATATTCTTTATGTGACACATTGGCCTTTTGACCGCAAATAGTTGAAGTTCGTAGATCTGAATGCCTGAAGTGCCATGTCACTTTGGGCCTGTACCACTCTGCATGTGGCTCTCATCTAGATCATGACATGTTACTCTAAGAATTTTTCCATCCAGAACAAACACAGTTCTACAGAAGCGCAGAGCCCCAAAGAGTCGGAGTCTCAAAATCTCGAATTAGTTAATGATAATATTATATTAATATCAGGTTAACATTCTTTATTTTTTTCCTACTATGAGTAGTGCAACAGATAGCTACTAAAAAAAAGCACAAATATTCCCATCACTTGTAACTTGATATATTGTTGGAGTCTGACTTGCCATCTTGGAAATTATCCTTCCTACGTTGTAGGTTTTATCTCTTTAATCTACTTATGGAATTCATTTTTAATGATATTTGTAAACTTCCAAGTGACGTTCATCCCAAGTAAGTAATATCCATTTCATTCTATTAGATAGACCGCCTGGCTTGTCTGTTTGTATATGTGTTGGGATAAATAAAGTTATATGTGGTGCCAAAAAAAATCGATATAATTTTCTTTGAAAATGTGTCTACTGTCAAATATTCTTTGATATCCTTTTGTGACCTTTTTGTTTGCTAGTTTTTTCTATATATCAACACACACCTAATATGATTGTTTATTTTCATGAATCTTCAACTATTTGAAATTAATTTAAATTGTGTTAGAACAAGGTGTCGAGACAGAGGAAGATGCCCTTTTCCCGAAAGTTTTGTCCATGAGTGGCAAGCCCAATTTGCAGAGATAGATCTGCAGTTGCGCTCCAGGAAGAGGAACCGTCAGATGACAGTTCAATATAGTACAACCTGAAATATTTGTAACATGTCTATCCAGTTGATTGTTTTTGGCAACAATAAAATTATCTTGAAGGTTTTTTTTCTATAGATATTCTTGTAGATGTATTTGCAAGTGTCATTGATCTTTGGCATTGACAATTAATTGTGGGTGTTGGCGCTTGACCAAGTTTTGAGGATCCTTGGTCATGTTTGACCTACTTTTGGGACTTCGACATGCTGTCGAAGATGGAGCGCAAGTCAAAGCAGAGATCACGAGATCTCATGCCCTTTTTAGGGATTTTTGGGTTTTGGGCTTATGTAACAGGAATGGGGATGTCGACCCGTGGGTTTACCCATGTTTAGGCCCATTTTGTAATGTATAAATAGATAGCTAGGTGATGTAAGAAGAGATGACAGTGTGCTAAGTTCTAGAGTTCGATCTATGTGATCAAAGGAGGGACAAGTATGTGATGCTAAGTGGTAATTTCTTTGTGCATACTATGAGAGACTTGCAGAGCTAAGTGGAAGTGATTGTAAGAAACTATGGAAGGCTTTGTGTTGTACTTTAGGGAAGAAGGATCTAGCGAGGTGAGTAGATCTCTTGTCCTCTATGGAGTAATATATCATGGCTATATGCATGTAGAAGATTGACATAAATAAATAAAGAAGAAGAGTTGGTGGATGTAGCCCCGGGGTGGGGGTGAACCACGTATATCATGTGTTGTGGTTGATATGTGTTTTATGGTTGTTCTCTTGTCTATGTGATTGAATGATTAGTGCACTAATGTATGCTTTGAAAGATCTAATATGGTATCTTAGTGCTAAATAATGTGAATAAATGCTAGATTTGATCTATGTTGGTATGCTTAGTGCTTGATTATATTAGATATGTGTGAATATTGTGTTAATTTATTGTTAGGGTTTAGTTGCGTTGTAAACTAAGGATGGATATTAACGAACTGTAACTGCTAAGTGCGTTTTTAAGGTGTTAAAATCACAGATCTGTGTCCCATCTAAGGTTGTAGACACTGGAGTCCTGCAACCACCCCTGCCTCTACCTCGGGTGAGACTTCATCTATTTCGCAGGTATTGCCAAAAGGGTTGGTAGTTAGGGTTTTGTTGGTGTGTTGTTGTAGCATTGATCCCTAGGTCTTCCCCTGTGCCAACAAATGGTTCTGTTGCTGGGACCTAAAACTATGATTGTTGGGAAATGAAGGAAAGAAAGAAAGCTATTTGTGTAGATCTGTTGCCTTAGTGTGTAGTATTCTACTTGACCTGTAAATATTAGTGCTAAGAAGAGAATTCAGATCCGAAGAAAAGAGGTAATATCTCGAAGCTTTGTGCTCTGATAAAGGTAAGAATAGTGAAAAGTTTTAGATCTGGAAGCTTTGTGCTCTATTGAAAGTAAGATTAGTGGAAATTTTTGTTTTAAGAGTATGGATCTAGGTATGTTTGATAAATGTTATCCTAGTCTGAAAACTAGGGCACAAATAGAAGAAATAAGATTTGATGTGAGTATATCTGATAGAAATAATAAAATATATGTTATTCCTATGCATAGAAAGAATGTTTGGACTAACAAATGGATGTAGGATCGTAGAAAGAATTTTTTGCAGGTTAGCTACTATGATCCTAGTGCGCAGTACAAGAAAGGTTGGGGATCATTTAAGAAAAAAACAGGATTAACCCTTTGTTACAGTTGCAGAATACCGGACATCTTGTTAAGGAATTCCCTAGAATAAGACCTAGTTGTCTTTGTTGTAAATCTATGGACCATGAAGTTTTAGATTTCCCTAGAATGATTGCTAAGTTTGATAGAATGAATATGAGACAAGAAAACCTTGAGGAAGGTCATGAAACTGAGACCATGGCAGAACCCCAGACAGAATCAGAGACTATACTACTACAAATGAAAGAAACCCTAAATGATCACAGGGATATCAACTTATCAGAGATCTTCAAAGAAAAACAATGCATAAAAGCAAGAATAGGAGACTTCAACATAGACTATTTTCTGGATGAGGAAACACAGGTAAACATCATGACAGAAAGAACTTGGGAAACTTTAGGAAATCCTGACATGACTCCTTCATTGGGAAGAATAGGACTATTCAGGGGAAAGTTGATAAACTTATGTGGAAGACTCACCTAGGTATCTATGAGTGCTCATGGAGCTTCGACAGAGGGATATTTTGAGGTTGTTAGATTCATTGAGAACATCGCTCCATTTACTATGTTATTAGGAAAAACCTGGATCGAGAAAGATCAGATCAGAAGAAAAGAAGAGAAGGCCCTAGAACAGAAAAAGAAGGAATTAAAATATTTCATGACTAGGAAGATAACACACTTGATTGTAGAACAGGAGAATAAAATGAAGCTACTTAGATATAGAAACTTGGATCACGAAGTTGAAAGAACACAAGAATATTCACAGATGAGTAGAGAACCTACCAGAAATAGAGAAGCAGTATTACTCTCTAATCCTATGAAAGAATCTCAATAGCACGAAGCTGCTATGCCAAAAGAAGACAAGAATCAGAATACCGAGATGAAGATCACCGGGAAGAAGGCTAGAAAACTCAGTAAGAAGAGAGCAAAGGTTGAAAAGTTACAGAAGGGCCCAAAGGGAACTCAACGGAAGGAAGATTTGCAAAATTGGAACTTCGTTGGGATATTAGAACAGTGCCCCATGGCACTTCACCATGGCGAAGCGATATGACCATTGGAAGCATTATAATCGTTGGACCGACGTCCTAGAATGGTTAGAACAACAGTTATGACCAGAAAGCTCGCCATCGAACCGTTGGGACAGCGCTACAACGGACAGAACTGCATTGATGGAAAGATTCTTATCCGTTGGAGGGATTTGTTACATCATGTCTACTTAGTCCATCGACTGTTGCACCAAGAACACTTTTGTGAATTGTATCAGAGCTAACAAGAGAACCCATTGCTATCGCGTTGTGATTAGTAAGATTGACACTGATTCTATTGCTTTGAGCACTCATCCATCCACCCAAATTTTATGATCGAAAGCATGCATGTTGGACAAGCTCAACGTTGTGGAGAAGTCATTCGAGGAAGTTTTAATTGATATGATGGCTGAGAGAGTGATGTCCATGGGAATTCAAGCTTCATCGACGCGAGGAGTGAAAGCCTCTTCATCGACTGCTCGATGATCCAAACCATCCTGACCGGCAATAGAGAAGAGAACCAAGCACAAAGATGATCTAGCAAACGTGAAGTTAATCTTGACCATCTTACCCGACTACATCCTGCCGCTGGCCGACGCAGTGAGTCGTGACAGTGTCCCGAGGGATACCTCCCAAAGGGGATACGTGCAGTCATAACGCATCAAGATAAGATCACGGCGTTTAAGTTCAGTGAATTCAACCTAGGTGACCGCAATAATTACAGCATGCTTTCTCCTTACAAGTATCTGACCAGGACAAAGGGGAAGAACTCAAAATTAATCCCCCAACCATGGACTATGAACCTCACGCAATCCACATTCTTGAACCTGATGAAGATCCCACACTTTGGAAGGCACCAGGAGGTTAACGTTTGTGTTAATCTCATGTTCTCATGTTACCATGGCAGCTACCTATGACTAGATAGACGCATCACAATCGATCTGACATTGATCCATAGGATCACTGGATTGAGCATTCAAGGACCTGACCTGCAAGACTTCTACCCAGGGAAGGATTTCGACCGCGCCCTGGCATAGAGAATTAAGGACACTTACAATGATGTAGAAGAGGGAATGCGAGGCTACAAGGTAGCTTCCATCCATAATGGTGCAGTGCACTTGGCCTGCCAATTGATCGCAGGGAAGCTAGTGAGGAAGAATCGACCTACACAAGTCACAGGATTCGTTGTTAACCTAGCTAGGAAATGTGTAGAAGCACTCCAGATGAACTGGGCGAAGTACTTGGTCAACCAGCTGGAATTAGACTACCGCAAACCTCAGGATCAGGGCTATGAATTCCACTTTAGCTGGCTCCTGATCCTTATCACATTTACCGCTTGGGAAATGTCGGAAGATGTGACCTTCTCGTACATTGAGTCGTTAAAGCAGCTCTCTACAAAGTTCACCATGCTTTGGTACTCGAGCGATATGGGAAAATAGTTTCAGTCGAACATGATCTTTCATACCTATTATCTCCAACTGAAGAGGGCTATCGAAGCTTCCCCTCACATGATGTCGAACACCCTGCATCGGTTCCGACCCTTCATGAAGTTTCATGTAGATCAACACTTCATTTATATCACCATGCACGTAGATGAGCATAAAGAAGAGCTTCAATCGTACTACAAGCTCACAGAGGAGGACCTTGAAGACATCACCAAGCACTGGTCAGCATAACTCCTCATCCCCGCAGACCCCGCAAAAATGTTAGACCCTAAACTAATCGGCAGCCCTGAGATGACTCATGAAGCAAAGGATCGTCCTGGACCTAGCAAAAGGAAGAAGACCGAGGAGGTCCAAAACTTGAGCAGCACATCAGAAGGAACTACGGCAGTATCACCTGGATGAGTGGGTGATGATGAAGTAGAAGATACAAATGACAAAGAGGACCAATAGAAGCAAGGCAAAGTAACACAACCTAGGGACCCTACTGATGAGGTTGATCCCTTGAAGAAAAGGAAGGTTTATCCCATGAAATCCACTTCCTGAAACAAATCTAGAGCCACCTTGACTAAGATGCAGACTGTGCTCACTGTAGATGACTTCGACTTTATCATTGTAACTATAGAAGATGCCTTGCAGGACATATTGCAGAAACATGAAGCCAAGCAATAGGTGATGTATGATAGAATCGAGGTTGAACTCAGAGGGTTACAGCAGGCCCTTCAATCTATCTGTGCAGTATCTATTGCGCCCCCACCGTCAAAAGCACCTGAGTTGGGGGATGAGCCTGCCCAAATCCACAGACTAGCTTATGCAACCAAAGCTCACCTTTGTCGTGCACAAGAAGAAACCGAACAGGCCACAGAGGCCCTAAAGAAATTACAAAAAGTAGTCATAGAGCAACGCCGAGTTGCACAGCAAGAGAAGGCTTCCCTCCAAGCTAAGTTTAAAGAAAAGAAAGTGCAAATCCAGCAAGAGAAAGAGCAGTTACTCGTAGAGCAGGTGGGAGTAAAAGAAGCAGTCAGCAGAGCACTTCGCTCTATGACAGGCTTAGAGAAAAAGGAGGAAGACCCAATGGAACATCAAGTAGAGAAGCTCGTGGAAGCTATCCAATAGCTTCAACAGAGAATCACATACCTCGAGCTACAAACAGTGCCAAGTACCCCGCAAGACGTGCGAGATCAAAGAGAAGCCACTGCCCGGAGTGCAGTTGAGAGGATCAGATCATTCGCTCTAGAATGCAAACAACTAAGTGCTTGCAACGCACAAAATTATGAGCGACTCACTGAAGATACAGAGCTAAAGGTACTGGAGTCACAACTCTAGGAGTCAAAGGAGAAATCAACAATATTACAGCCGCAGTTGAAGCTCCTATCAACAGTTGAAAGGATGAAGCGATCCCAAGAACAATGTACTGCTCAACAACAAGTCCACACCATTTAGAGAAAAGTCATGGAAGTGACTCAAAGTCTCCAACCAGTCTAGGATGAAGCTTCCCAACTGTTTGAAGAGATTGAAGGCCAAGGCACAAAGTTGTAACAAGTAGTCGCTGCAGTCGAACAACGTTTAGAGGGACCTATCAATGAAGCAGACACCCAAGAGTTCGTCGAGCAGGAGGCCATGGCGCAACAACGGGTCGAAGTAGCTTGAGCCAAGATCGAGGCTTTTGAAGCATTGCTACCCAGACCAGAGTGACTCGGGACGAGTCACAAGTAAGTGTTGGGGGCCTATTGGCCCTTGACCAAGTTTTGAGGATCCTTGGTCATGTTTGACCTACTTTTGGGACTTCGACAGGCTATCAAAGATAGAGCGCAGGTCGAAGCAGAGATCGCGGGATCTCGGCCCCTTTTTAGGGATTTTTGGTTTTTGGGCTTATGTAACGGGAATGGGGATGTTGGCCCATGGGTTTACCCATGTTTAGGGCTATTTTGTAATGTATAAATAGATAGCTAGGTGATGTAAGAAGAGGCGACAATATGCTAAGTGCTAGAGTTCAATCTATGTGATCAAAGGAGGGACAAGTATGTGATGCTAAGTATTAAGTGGTAATTTATTTGTGTGTATTGTGAGAGACTTGCAGAGCTAAGTGAAAGTGATTGTAAGAGACTGTGGAAGGCTTTGTGTTGTACTTTAGGGAAGGAGGATCTAGCAAGGTGTGCAAATATTCTGTCCTCTACGGAGTAAGATATCATGGCTATGTGCATGTAGAAGATTGACAGAAAGAAATAAAGAATAAGAGTCGGTGGACGTAGCCCCAGGGTGGGGGTGAACCACGTATATCCTACGTTGTGGTTGCTATGTACTTTATGGTTGTTCTCTTGTCTATGTGATTGAATGCTTAGTGCACTGATGTATTCTTAGAAGGATCTAATATGGTAACTTAGTGTTGAATAATGTGAATAAATGCTATATCTGATCTATGTTGGTATGCTTAGTTCTTGATTATATTGGATCTGTGTGAATATTGCATTGATCTATTGTTAGGGTTTAGCTGCGTTGTAAACTAAGCGTGAATATTAACGAACTGTAACTGCTAAGTGCATTGTTAAGGTGTTACAATCACAGATCTATGTCCCAACTAAGGTTTCAGACACTGGAGTCCTGCAACCACCCCTGCCTCTACCTCGGGTGAGACTTCATCTACTTCGCAGGTGTTGTCGAAAGGGATGGCAATTAGGGTTTTGTTGGTGAGTCGTTGTAGCGTTGAACCCTGGGTCTGCCTCTATGCCAACAGTGGGTTAGAATTTTCACTTGTTTCCAAATCATCATTTTCTAGTCCAATATTTTATCCACATAATCATTTTATATTGTGTTTGTATCATTAAAAAGAGTGTGATCAAATGCAAATACAAACTATGACTTGATTTTTGGCTGTAACTATGTATAGTTGATTTATAGGCCTTATTGATGTTTGGCCTTTGTAGATAACAGTGGGTTAGCATAATTTTTCATTCTTACTATGATAATGCCTTGAGAAAACTAAAATAACCAACAATTTTTCCCAATTCAATATCCACACAATTTTTTTTTTTTGATTCCATAATATTCACCTCTGTCAATTCGATAATAGGGAGGTTGATTTGGTAGATCGAACTATCGGTCACTTCAGGAAACTTGGGTGCATCTGGGGTACCTGTGATAAAATATAATGCTTTGATGAAGATTTTTTTTTATTGCAACCTGTGAGAGTAATTGTGTTTTTGATACATTGTTTAATGCGTTGAAACATTAGTTTAAGTATTAAACTTCTTGCAGCAAAATATTCATTGAATGGTTTTTTGTTTCCCTCTGTTTTTACCTTTATTATGTCACTTTTTTTTCATTGGTGCAACAGTATCCAAGAAGAACCCTCATCGATATCATCTTGCCAATCTCACCATGCTCTTGTCTTGGTGAACCAACCCTCTAGCTGATGAAAAAATTGAAAAGAACGAGCATTCCAAACTTGTGGTGGCCTAGCTCTGCCCTTTGGCAGTCAGGTGAAGACTTTAGGACCAACAATAACTATGAAGTTATTTAGACAGCTCTACAGACACTTCAATCAAATAATAGAAAAGTGATTCATACTTATAGTTTCTAGGATGTCTTTGCATAAGAGAAGCATAAAAATCTAAAGAGAAATCAATGGAGGGTTGTTGAAATAAATTTATTGTACTATCAACTTGAGCGTAAGTATAACAATGACAAACTTGAATTCTAATTTTGTGTGGTTGATAGCATATTTCCATTTGACTTCAACTAGCATATATCTTTTGTTTTTCAAAATATTTCCAAAGAAGAATTTTGGTAAGTTCATTAATCAAGTAAAACTGGTTAAATGAACTACATATTACATTTTTTCCACAGAGCCTGCATTGAAAGGCAAGGCAGGTCCTATATATTCCTTAAGATCATAGAAAATCCGCTAAGATCATGAATCTATTATCCATTCATAATCTAAAAACCAGGCCCATGAGAACCTTGAACTACAACACTAAAGCACATGATCAAAAGTTTGGCAAACACAACACAGACAAAAATCAGCAAAGATTGGGCATTGTATCCCATCTATTACCAAATTCCAAAATGGGCACTAAGAAATTTTTCGATTGCTATATTACTATGAAACAAGATCACTATGAACATTTTCTTCTGATATTACTATGAACCAAGATCATGTTGACCTAACAATGTTCTAACATTACTAGTTCTAGAAAAGATTGCCAGCGTTTAACTTAATGGAGTTTGAACAATGCAAAATTTGCAATATTATTGAAAATGTCTGATGGTTCTGTTCAGAGGAGCAAGCCATTTTGACACCTCAAACGATGGACCTGATTTATTCACAATTGGGTAGTTTGTATGATGTCTTTCCTCATGCTTCTCATTCCTGGACTCAACAATCTTATGTGTCTCCAGTTCACTTTGCCATGGTAGTGAAAAACTTTAGTGATATCTTTATTGGGTAACATGGATAGAGACAAATCAGACTATTTCGTTTCTTGTCAATGCATGATATGTAATTTATTTTTTTTGGTTCAGCCGATATGAAGTATGGCATTGTCCTCATTTAAGGTAAATTCTCTATGGATTTTCCAAGTCATGTAGCATGTAGACAATCTTTTCCTTTTTCTGGAGGTATATTTCATATGGAAATTTTGTCAACCCAGGAAGCACATCTTGTAATACAGGTTGTCTAATTGTACAATGTATAATTGTGTTGTTGAGATTTTGGATGATAACGTTGATGCAATGACTATATATGTAAGGGCATTTTTCATCGCATCGTAGACAATCAATTGTGCCATCATTTATGAATGCATAGGCAGAAGAAGGAGAATTGCAATTGGTACATACAAGCTCAAAGGGGGTCAAATACTCAATTGTTGCAACTAGAACACCCTCAACCTACACACATGAGCATCGTAGTTAATATATTGAACAATATAATATATATCTGTACAACAAAAAATCTGCACAAAACTGTTGAAGGCATTTTTTGTGTGCAAATTGTTGGTGGAGGTGTATATGTATACGTACAACATTTGTGGAGATAGTTAGTTTCTTGAGATCCTGTACTATGTTTGTTCACAATTCTGTTACAAATGTTGCTTGGGTTGTGTGAAATATCCTTTCTTTAACATCTCTTTTCTTCGTTATATTTTTTAACAACATAATTGGAAATTTCCCTTTATGCAATGTTTGTTCCATTGAGGAAAATAAATTTGCATAGGTGTCGAACAATTGTAGCTTCACAATGGAGCAGTTTAATAGTTGTGTAATATGTCTAAGATATATGAGCATGTGAAAGCAAAAGACAAAAAAATGGGTATGGAAAACAATACCATTTCCTTGTCATTGTCTGAGTTTCCATCTTTATATAGAGAATATGTTGCAATCCAACTTTTCTTGCAAATGTGGCAGCTGCACCAATGGTTCCAATTGGGTAAATGTCGTTGTTCTCTGCAAATTGGTTGATTGGTGTGTCTGGTACGAATTGATATTCTGAGAAAACCGCGGGAAATTTTTCAACAACACTTGTTTCATTGAGAAATATAATTTGATCACAATGACCACGGTCATAAACTGTTTTCGGTAATATATTGAAATTTGTAATGGATATCCCTTTACCTATAAAGATCTTCTCTGCATGTTTTTGGACAAGTTGTGTAGGGATAGTCAGTGTAACTTCCATCATGGTTGTGTTGTTTGTCATGTATGCACGCATAATGCATCTAATTTTGTTTTCTTTGTCTAAGTAGGTGGTATACATGACCATTATGTCTCTGATGAACAGTAGTCCATTTCGGCGGTTGTTCAAGGCTTCTATTGATAGTATATTGGGTGGTATAAGTTTAGACCTAGTGACTTTTTTTGAACAGGAAAAGTAATCTGAATGGCAGTCTGTATATCTTTTTTTTTGTTTTGCATCAATGTACAAGTAGATGCACAATTTGGATAAATTATGCAGGTTAGAGTTTTGTAACCATACCTCTTAGTCTTTGGACCTTGCACTATGTTGGGCGTTTCACTTGTACTCGTCGATACTTCTTGTGAACTAAAAAACATGTGTTATAGATGACATCAACATATTTACCATGGCATAGATGAATAAATAACTGAGGATATTTTTTTCCTAAACATAGCAAGAGCATAATATATGAATCTTTACCTTTGGCCTTATCATTGTGTTGATGTTTGCGATGATTGACTACTCATGCCCATACCAGTTGTCCAACTTTTTCTGATGCAAACATGTGTATATAGAACATGACAACAACTAAATATGCATGTGTATTGTATATTGTTCATAATTGATATGGATGTACATTAAGAACATGCATTGTGTTTGATTTACTATTACTGTTGGTATACCTTTTGGAAGATTGTACTTCATCGTCCTCTATTGTGGCACATAAGACTTCATATTCTTGTTCAATTAGTCTGTTTTTTTTCAATGTAGAAATGCATAGAATACAATGGACATGAAACTAAGTTTCTATGTAGGAACACATGTAAAAAGATTAAATACAATATTATTTATTTCAATGTAGCAGCACATAAAATACAATTGACATGAAGATAAGTTAATATGTAGGAAGATGTGTAGTATCTACATATAAAAAAAAATGAGTTTTCAATCAGTAGAATAAATATACACAGAATAAATGAAATACAAAGCAATGGAGTATGGAATAAGGGTAGAAGCATGAACCTTCGTATGTCTTATTCTACATTTCTGGTTAAGAGTTCTTCATCTTGTCCATTTATTATGTTTGTTTCAATGAAGGAAAGTACAAAATACAATGAACATGAATGTAAGTTGGTATGTAAGGAAAAAAAAAAGGAATATGTACATATAGTAAACTAGAATCAAAGGAATACAGTAATAGATAGTGTTAGAAGCATGTACCTTCTTTTTTTTTGGTCCATGTTTGTGGTTATATAGAATCCTTTCTATCCAAAATCTATTACAAACCATAAAAAAATTAAGAAGTCGGACGATCCTAGCTGAATGATTTGGTTTTGTGCAACAAATTAGCCAGATATGCTTTGAGACATGGAAATATGATTTTGTAATATGCTTGATGTATATTTCATAATTCAAGTACAATACAAGTTGTATCGTGATCATACCAGTATGTGTCTCAGATAAAGAGGGTGTATTGTGAAATGGGCACATTTGACCATACATGGTCAATAAGTGTGTTTTGTACATGGTTTATCTTATCCAAAAGAAAGCAGAGACTGTAATTGCACATGTAGTTTTCCAATTCTTTTGTTTTGGCACTATTTTGTAGCATGTCAACATTGAAGTCTCCTAGAATGATAATGGTTTCGTTTAGATGTAAATGTTGAAATGCATTTGAAATAACATTAAGTATGTTGGGAAATGTTGCATGTGGAGTGGCATAGAGATTCAATATTGCAATTTTTTATTCATAGAAGATTACTCTTGCTAGCACCATCTCAACATTTTTTTCTTCGAAATGCATATGCTCCAAAATTGTTACATGTTTTTTCACTAATATCATCACTCCATGTGTAATGTAACTTGATATGTGATGTGTCCCTCTTGATCAGTATCATGACCATTGTGGGATATGTAGTTGCACATGTTTCTCTCACGTATCTATTTTTTCAACATGTGGTAGGTTAACTTATGGTTTCCACTCGAAACTAGTTTCACTTGTTGACAAGCCATGTTGAAGGTGGAATCGACATTTGTTACAAGCAGTGCCTCCTCACCATCTCAATGGTGCAAACGATGATGTTCTTTTTCATTGGACATGTGATGTTTTTGTTCAGTAGGAAGTGTGTAAATGTGCTTGTGTTGTGCACACAAAAAAAAAATTAGGTTGTGATATGTGAGTTTTTGTTTCTTGGTCGAGCTCCCTTTCACCTCATGATGATCGGTCATACAACTCATAGGTCTAGAAGGAAGTGCACCAATGTATTTATTTCTTTCATGTATGACGTTTTTGAAGTTGTGATAAGTCAGTCTACGTTTTTTGTTTAAGATCTCTATGACCGTATGACAATTGGGATGAGTTCCATCCTGATTAGACAATATGCGACGCTTATGTAGATTCGATGCAGTTTGGGTAGCATGGATAGTGGAACTTGAACTGGAAGTATTTCTTATCAAAGGTTGATAATGGATATGTGGTGTATCTATTTTCAACGATATGATGTCAATTGTTTGATCATAGTTTGAATCAATACAGTAGAAATGGACAGTATCGTCTGAAAGGGTTGACCAAACCTGGATATTTACTCTGAATATGATAGATATCCATTGTAAAAAAAATGTCCCACCCTCTATATTTCCTTTCTCATATGGCATTTCCCTGTTTACAAGGTATTGTTTCCAACTTCCAATTGTCGACATACTTTCTATCAGATATGGTAGAAGGTGTTGATGCAAGCAGTTAAATGTCTGTTGACTGCCACCTATAATTGCATTGCAAAATGAATGCACAGTGTAAAGCCGCAATGAATGCACATCAAACTTTGTCTCTATCAAATAGAAAATTGCATTGAAAAGACTATCTCCACAAGTAGATGTAATAGTTGTTGCTATGTGCAATCCATGAGAGTGTATATGATGCATAATTTGTTTCCAATGCAATTGAAGGTCTTTGCAGGCGAGAGAAAAGTAAATATCAGATCCTCCAAGATTGCATATGGATAATGTTTTATATAGTAGTGGTTCATAATGACCACTTAGAGGATTGGCATCATGGAACAAGATGCAATATGGATCTCTAGATGCAATTTTGTTGAATAGTGGATATCTTATTTTTCTTGTTAATGACCAAATTCCAATTGATATATTTAGCCACTTGGCCAGCCACCGTATACAAAATGTATCTCTCCAAAGTCCTCTCTCATGTGGAGCCAGTGTTGCAGATGCAGACAACCACATCTTTGAAAGATACATATTGACATCATGTATTCCATGCAATTAGCAAAGAAAAACAGGTGCCAATTTGTATTGATACGACTCTAATGCCTCAACGTTTCCATTTTCTAAACATGACAAGAAATGATCTATCAATCCATTGCACAACTCAGTCGAGGAATAATGGAAGTGCAATAGAACTTGAAATGCATTGAAGAGGCAATCTCCCGCAATATACGAGAATGCATATAATCTGAAAGGGAATTGTTATGCAATACCCGGTTGATGTTGTCATGTACAATGGAGTCTGTATCTATTTGATAGCACTCAACATATATTACTTGTTCCATCTTTTAGGTTGTGATTTTCAAGATGTTTCTTAGCTATGTTTAGATAATATGCAAATAGCAAAAAAAGATAACAATAAGTTCGGAACTACATACCAATTCTGCTATGTATCCTTCAACCTTTTTCGTTTCAAATTCAGTGCTTTGTGGTTGCTATAGCATATGAAAAACAAACAAATCTATAGTTAGTTCTCAACCATATAGAGAAGACAATGCAAATAAAACAATAGTATAAACTTTCTCATTACAAAGACTGAGTATTTAAGACATAATTTTTTAACTTATTTTAGTTGTGCATCTTATAAGCGTTTCAGTAGTCATTGTATATAGCTTTACAATCATATTCATCATTTAATTTCATCCCCACTCTTCACAAATCAACACTAAATATATCTAAAACGACTTGTTGATGTCTCCCACTCAGAACACTCACATAGATGGTCTGTGGGATAAACAAAATGAGAAGAATTAAGCGTTCATGGACTTTTACTACAAGAATGGAACCAACACATAGCACAACTTCTCAAGGTTTCAATTATCTTACAAGATGAATAAGATATGCTAAGATGTTTCAATTATCTTACAAGATGAAGAAGTTATTCTAAGATTGGGCACTGGGGCACTCATCCTGAGACAGATCAGTGAACTATCCATTCAGGTTACAAAGAATCATTTCTACAAGACAAGGTCCAGATGTGGAAATGTGATGGAAGATGATTTGGAAGACCCAAAGTCCAACATAAAACTAACAGCTATATGTGGTTTTCCTTAGAGAATAAAATCTTGCCCTGTCATAATTTGAAAAGAAGGGATGGAAAGGTCCTCGTAGATGTTGTCTAAGCAATGAAAACTCGGAATTCGTCTGACAAATCCCTATGCACTGCCATTTTCCAAAGAGATATGGTATGATGTCCAGGACATGAAAGTGGGCATATGTTATTTGAAAGGGACAACCTGGAAAATTCACTAAACGTATGGTTTCAAGAACAGAAAGATGAGGAGAACCTCCCATTTCCTTTTTAGTATGTCAGTATGATTGTGACAGAGGTGGGTTATGTATCGAGCATTGGCATGCATGTGCGTTGTTTGAGGCCACTAGACATAACTAAATGTGTAGACAACAAGGAGATTAACATTCGGGTGCCTCTTATTTCCGACATGAATCTGAGACGTCGATCACTTTTGCAAATTGTGATCTGGGTGACCCTACTACTTTAGCGCCCCTGCTAAAGTTTTATCATTCTACCAAATTTTGGAATTCTTCTAACCATACTTAGACATGGCGCCAATTTGGGACTTCGAGAGTTTTTAAATGTGAAGCCTGAAAGTCTCCTGAAGTGACTTTCTCTCGGAGCCATTAACTCGCGCCTACTATTAATTAACCTGAGATTACTTTAACCATCCTTATCAAGGACTTCGAGACTTCGACTATTGGGCACTTTCGGATTTTTTGAATGCAGAATTTTTACAACTCCCAGAGTAGTACAGGCCTGGAGTACTACGGACACGTGCAATAATTGTAGTTTGGCCACCGTGCATGTGGGACCCTGAAAGACAATTAGCTAGACTAATTAAATCAAACAGAAACAATAACCAAATCTCGTCGGTGCCAGGTGTCCACCATGCTGCAAACCCTGACATGTGGTTAACCATATCTCATATACGTAAATAATAAATATCTATGCAAGAGATAAGTTCCTTAAATTTGCCCACGTCTACAAGCCATTTGTCACATTCCTAAGCTCTTTGTTACCTTACACAGTGCCATCTGTCTTTACACCTTTGTCACTGAGCTCCGATCTGGAATCATTTTTCCACCCTTTACGCCTACATTTTATCCCTTTGGTAAACACAGGGAGTGAACAGAATGGTTTGCAATGGCTGCACAAGAGGGTGATTTAGTGCCATCCTTCAGTTGACAGAGTAGCTTGCAATGTCTACACAAGAGGGTAAACCAACACCATCCCAGCGCCGAGTATGTGAAGATGTAAGGTATGATATATGCAACAAAAATGTATGTCAATTGTTTTAAGAAGTATTTAATAACATTGTATTGATTAAAACCTGTGGAACCTTAGCCTAAACCTCTAGGATCCCTTGATTTTCCCGAACCTATTGATAATCCCCCTAATCCTGTGATTACACATCTTGTTTCTCACAAGTTTATTGATCCCCATCCCATAATATACAAAGAAACCAGTGTTCAAACTCCACTGCCCACTAAGAATTTAATTTGCCAACAAAGGAGAAACAAGAACTAATGTTTGGACTAATGTCGTTTTGTGTTTTATGTTCATCCTCCACCCAACATTTGCATTTCAGGTCCTGCAACTTTTTTTTTATATAACTTATTGAAATATGTCACTGATAAAGATGGATAAGGACCGAAAATGATGTCAAATTTTCTTACAGCTTGCTTAACTTTGCACGATACCTAGCCCTTCTATACCTAGCTGCAATTTTCTTCTACAAGAACATTTTGTAAAGACGACAAGCTTTCTTGTTCAACACTTTTCGGGGATAGTAATACATTCATGTTTCTGTGATCTTAGTAGTCACATTTAAGGATGTTATGTAAGAGAATTTTCGCTCAGTTATTATTTCTAAATTGTTTTATATTTATCATTCTGCCAAATTTTTGAATTCTTCTAACCATACTTAGACATGGCACCAATTTGGGATCTCGGGAGTTTTTTAAATGTGAAGCGTGAAAGTCTCCCAGAGTCATTAACTCGCGCCTACTGTTAATTAAATTGAGATTACGTTAACCATCCTTATCAAGGAGTTCAGGACTTCGGCTATTTGGCACTTTCAGAGTTTTCGATTGCATAATTTGTACAACTCCCAAAATAGTACGGGTCAGAGTAGTACGAAAAAAAACAATAAATGCAGGTTGGCCACCGTACATGTGGGACTCCGAAAGAAAACTAGCTAAACTAATTTAATCAAACAGAAACAATAACCAAATCTCTTCAGTGTCAAGTGTCCACCACGATGCAAACCCTAACATGTGCTTAACCATTTCTCATCCACGCAAATAATAACCATCTACACAAGAGATAAGGTCCTTGAATCTACCCACGTATACAAGCCATTTGTCACCTTCATATGCTCTTCGTTACCTTATGCATTGCCATTTGTCTTTACACCTTTGTCACTGGGCTCCGAGATGGAATCGTTTTTATACCCTTTATGCCTACAGTTTACCCCTTTGGTAAACACAGGCAGTGAATAGAATGGCTTGCAATGGCTACACAATAGGGTGATTTAGTACCATCCCTTAGTTGACAGAGAGGCTTGCAATGTCTGCAAAAGAGGGTAAACCAACACCATCCCAACACTGAGTATGTGAAGATGTAAGGTATGATCTATGTAACAAAAATTCATGTCAATTGTTTTAAGAGGTATTGAATAGTATTGTATTGGTTAAAACCTATGGACCCTTAGCCTAATCCTCCAGAATCCCTTGATTTTCCCGAACCTATTGATAATCCCCCTATTCCTGCTATTACACATCTTATTTCTCACAAGTCTATTGATCCCCATCCCATAATCTACAAAGAAACCAGTGTTCAAACTACACTACCCACTAAGAATTTAACTTTCCCTTTTATCTTCATCGTCCACCCAGGATTCGCATTTCAAGTCCTGCAAAAAAAATTTCTTATAACCTACTGAAATATGTCACTGATAAAGATGGGTAAGGACCGACAATGTTGTCGAATTTTCTTGTAGCCTGCTTAACTTTGTACCATACTTAGTCCTTCTATACCTAGATGAATTTTTCATCTACAAGAACATTTTGCAAAGGCAACAAGCTTTCTTGTTCAACACTTTTCGAGGATAGAAATACATTCATGTTTATTTGATCCCAGTAGTCACATTTAAGGATGTTTTGTAAGAGAATTTTCACTCAAGTATTATTTCTATATTTATTTTATATTTATTTTAATTTTCAACACCTCCTAGTATTGAACATTCCTACCTGCAAACTGTAAATAGTAAACAACACACAACAAATAGGAATGAAACCATGGTACTGAAACTTACTCTTGAACGGTGAACGACAGAATCGCAGGTCCAATTGTAGGTATAGGATCTCAACCCTGCAAACTGCAGCAACAATTCCAACTGTGGATGCAATAACTCAATCTTGCAAAGTTGAAGCAAACAAGGGTGCAGGATTTCAACCCTGCAAAGTGCAAGAACAGGTCGAACTACGGGTGCAGGACTTCAACCTTGCAAAGTTGAAGCAAACAAGAGCAAGCAACAAACAAAAAACCAATGAACAAGCACCAAGACGTCCAACTGCAACTGTAGGACCTCAACTTTGCAAAGTTGAAGAAAACAACAATAAGCAGCATCCAACGAACCAACGAGCAAGCAACAACCAGTGAACCAGTAATGTCGGTGGACAACAATATTGCCCAAATTCACTGCATACAATATTGTATCCAAAAATTGGAGTAAAATGTGTTGTGACAAGCMTGTTAAGTAAACCTTTAAGGCTATCAATCCTATTAAGTAAACATTTAAGGTTGCCAGGACTGTTTAAGAGCCTCGCGCTATGTAAACATTTAAAAAGGAATGCATTGTGTCAGGCCTATTTAAGTACTTAAAAATGTGTGTCGATGCTCAAAACTTTGGATATGTAAACATTTAAATAAAAACTCAAAAAGAGTGTAGATGATCAAAACTTTGGATATGTTAACATTTAAAACATTGGGAATAGCGAAGCTGGCAATAAGACTTTGAATCTATTCTCCAATGAGATGATGACATATAAGGGTTTTTTTATTATATAAAAAATAATGTTTTTAGTTCTCTATTTCGAACAATAAAGATTATGCAAAAATTTATAGTCAAAGGACAAATTAATATGAAGTCAACGAATTATCGATCACTATAGTCCCTCTACGCCTTCGGTGGGGACTAATAATTTATATAAGAATACAAATTTACAAAAAAAATATGAATGATCAAATTAAATTTGTTATTGAGCCAAAAGGTTAATGAAAAAACAAAAAAACAAAATTGTACTTTAAAATTTAAAATCACATAAATTGAAATTTGTCCTATCTGCATTCATGATTATTTGCATTTAGGATTATAATGTACATGTAAGCATAAGTAGAATCATAAATCTTTATATCCTACAATGAAATCAATATTCTATTAAGGATTCTCATGTACTCGATTTCATCTTTGATAAGATGACTTAAGCCATGTATATTTCATGTCCTGTGCTAAATAGGTTTTTGTCAAATATGTGGTTTGATCAATGTATTAACAATGCATTTGATGGATGGTATTTGTCTCCATATCAAGGTAATACATGTATCAACATCACATGTCACTTAAGGGTGGGCACAAAAAGATGGTTCCATTTTTTATTGCAACAAGAACATGTGTTCATGGGTTTTTTAGGAACATGCATGTACTTCAGGAGCATGCACGTGTTTCTATTTAAATATGTCCAGTTCATGTCGAAGCTCCACACAAGTTACTCAATAGTGGATTATAAAGGTTCACATCTATTTATTTATTTTATGAATAATAGCATGCACATGTTAAAGACGTGTGCATATTTTTTAGCACACATGCATTATGAACAAGTGCATGTGTTTGCTACAACAGTTGGTAAATCGATAATTATAACATTAGTTGGCTATGGGTGCCAATAGAGAGAGCTTCAATTCAAACATAAACATGGTCAAGGGGGTGAACAAGGGCTTGGACATCTAAACATGATCAAGGGGGTCAACAAGGGCCTAGAATGGAAATGAGTCTAGACACCTAACAAGGTCAAGGCAGGTAAATAAGGGCCTTAAGCCCTAATTGAACATTTTTGAGCTCGAGTACCATGGAAAAACTGTAGACATAGTGACATGAGCCCTCACTAGAGGTTATTTTCCCTAGGAGTTGAATATGAGTGTCATTAAGAAGTTTCACGCATTGTGGATGGGTCTTAAGGCTTTAAACACAGTTGTGGTAGGAAAACAATATCCTCAAGCACTTGTCATTACTTAGGGGAGGGAAAAAAAATTATCAACACTTGGGCCTTAGAAACTACACACCCCTTCTTGGGCTCAATTGTGATGTGTTAGCACATGATAAATTTTGGCCAAATTTATGTATCCTCAAGCACTTGTCATTACTTAGGGGAGGGAAAAAACATTATCAACACTTGGGCCTTAGAAACTACACACCCCTTCTTTGGCTCAATTGTGATGTGTTAGCACATGATAAATTTTGGCCAAATTTATGCTCTGGCATGCTTAGTTTGGTATACAAAGTTTCAAGGTCATTTATAAAGAGAAGTACATGTTGAATTTCCTTAAATTTGGATGGGCGGGGGAGATTGGATGTCATTTCATCTACACATAATGTTGACATAAATGAATCTTTGGACAACAATTTGATCATATCTTGTAATGAAAATGAAAAATATGCTCTTGAGGGAAATGTTCTTTTTTGTGAAAGAATAGATGAAGACAAAATATTATTGGTTGTTCAATATGTCAGAAATGCTAAATCCAGTTTTACAGCAAACACATGCAGAAATTATGATGATGCTTCTATTAAGTTTAGAGAATAAATCAGAGTTCACATCCCAAGAAGTTGCTTCAAAACATAATGTAAATGCATCAACATCTGTCTTGTACAAAGCTTAGATGGTGAGGCCACTTTTGTGGGAAAGGGCTTCTTGCGCCAAATCTCCACATCACATCCACAAGCCAACACCAAGTTCGAGGTGGAACACTAATACAAGTGCTAAGCCAAAGCCAAGCGAAGGGGAAACCACTGAGGAATTCACAGGGAAGGAGCACATTCTACTCAAGTTATCAATGTATTTCATATACATCAGTGTATATAAACACAATTTGAATCCTTTCCCATATTAAATGTGTGATAAGAATCAATCTGCAAATAAAAACGCACCAAGCCACGGGAGGATTATGCAGATGTTGATGCCAGGGCCAAAACTAAATCCAGATTGAGAAGAAACGAAAGTGTGAGTATTTCAGAGCTTGTTGTAGATTTATAGAGGATCATCAAAGTGGTTAATTTCGGTATCCCCGGGAGAAATTTCTGTAAATTCTAACCTTGTACAATATCTATTGCAAACTGATATTCAGAAAAGAACATAAAAGATACAATGGCAAATACAAACATTACACAGATATTTTTCACCTGGAAACCCAAACCGGGAAAAACAGCATATATTATATTCATACATTGTTTTACATTGTTTACAATACAATATACATATAGGATCCAGCGGCATCCAAAACCCTAACCCAATGACCTGGATTAGTCCAAAACCCTAATTCCTTAACCGAAAATAGAAAACCATCGGCAAAAAACCATGTGCCGAAAAACCACCTAATATCATGTGGTCCTGGAAATATGTCGTCCCGGAAATATGTCGGCTCGGCGGAAATATGTCAGCCCGGAAAAAAAAAATGCGGGGGCGCTGCCCCCGAACCCCTGCGCACCCGGCGCAGACGCTCAGACACTTTGTCTCATGCAAAGAATATAACACATGTACCCAACATTCTCCCACTTGTTGTTTTCTTTGCACACTGGGGGTTACAGGGTTACATAGTCAACAATCTAAGGCAACAATGCCCATGGATCCTCTACACCAAGAGAACTTCTCAGTGCTCACAGATTTTGTTAATGAATCTGCAACATTCTTCAAAGTGTCTACCTTCATCAGTGATACTTTGTTTTCTTCAATCATGTCTCTCACAAAGTGTCTTCAGCAAGTCTTACCTTTCACTGGACACTTATTTTCACCATGTTCTCTACAAAGTGATATTGTCTACCAATGTGCTTTTGTCTTTGGAATGATAAGGTATTCTCGTTGTATGAAAATTGCACTCCACTCGCCACACTTCATCCCACAAGCTTCTGTACTAACTCAATACCTTAACACAATCCTTGTAACCATACCGCTTCCTTACTTCTGGTATGAGTGGTCGCCATGGGCCTGCATTTAGAAGTTGAAAGCAATTACAACTGCTTCTTTTGTTCATTCCTCAACTTATTGCTCCTCCAAACAAAGATTAAACATTATACCCGCTTTTGTGGGATCTCACGATCCAAATTCTGCTCACCGGTGACATTCAGCTAAAGCCATGTATATATCAACCACTGGCCCTAATCCTGCCTTCTTCAGAGTACAATCCATAACTAGTAGTGGCATGTAAATACTTGAAAACCCTTTTTATCGTTGTCCACGTTCCTTCCTCGGTTTTGGAGCAGTACCTGCCAAACTTCCCACCAGATGTGGTAATAACTGGTCTAGTACTGCATTCATTGCATACACTTAAATCCCAACTGTGACTGCAGATATGAAACACGAGATATGTCCTCTTCTTCTTCATGTGTCTTGGACACTGACTGCTAGACATCCCTAGCACTAACGTAATAGAGAAACCGACCGGTTTATACTCCCTATACAACCTCACGAATATTGTTCGGTTATTATTTTCTCCGATTTCTAACCGTAGTTTCTCCTTTTTCATCTCTTTTACTCCTTTCATGCCCAGTACGAAATTTCAGCACCAAGGTCCTTTCATGCTCAATTTTAGAGTATAACCAGTTTTCATCCTAGGACACCTCCTTGTTGTTTCCACGCGAATATGTCATCCACATACAAGACCAACAAATCAAATGATCACTAATTTTAGAATACAAGATCCTCTTTTGTTCTTCTGTAGCTGTCCCAAAGATATAAGTATCAAATTTTTATACCACATCCTTGGTGATTACTTTTACCCATACATGGACTTTTTCAACCTACATACAAACTCTTTCTTTCCTTCTTCTAAGCAACATTAAATCCTTTCTTTGGTTGCTTCATAAAGATTTCTTCTAATCCCCATGTGAATGTTGTCTTTCATCCATCTGTTCTATTTCAAAATCAAAAATGGCAACAATGTGATAACAGAAATATTTTAGAGGTTAACTTGGCAACAGAGAAAAAATCTCACCAAAATCACCCCTCAACCCTGAACAACCCTTCGGTTACCTAATCGAGCTTTATGATTTCCACTTTTCCTTCTCCATTCAGCTTCTTTTAAAATACACATTTGTTGCCAATGGGCTTTTCCACTAACTCCACTAGATCCTAAGCTTCCCATTCCATCCAAAGATGCCATTTCTTTCTTCCATGGTTCTTTTCCAGAGATTTCCATCCTCCAATCCACCGCCTCCCAATACTTCAGGATCTAACACGTGAATGGATGGCATGAAAAAATTTGAAAATCGTATGGACTGGTACCTTTCTGGTGGCGTTTCTCGATCCGATTTTCTCAATACTGGAGTATGAGATCTTCTTCTTCTGATTCATTTCAGAGTCCCAGCCATCATCCTTTAAATCAAACTCATCTTCTCCGGTTCTTCCTTACTTGGTAGTGACTTCCGGCTTAACAAACATCCCGCCTCTCTAAATACCACATCATCCCCACTATACTACCTTCTTAGTTCCTTGGTTCCAAAGCTTATAACCTTTGAGACCATCCAATAAAGATACATTTTTCAATTTTATTATCCACTCCTTTTTTCCCTTTGGAACATGAACATATGCACGCATTTCAAATACCTTAAGATGTGTGAGAGAAAGTTCCCAACAGTTCATACCTCTGAAGAGTCTTTGTCACCCAACGCCAATGAGGAGAGATTTGTTGACCAGATATCATGCAGTACCCACTACCTATACCCAAAATTATTTCCCTAACACAACACCACTAAGCATGCACCTTGTTTTTCCATCAATGCCCCGTGTTTCATCCTTTCAGAATTCCTTTCTGCTGAGGTGTATAGGAGTAGTCTTTGCTATACCGGTGACATCTTACGTAATTCTTCAAATTCATTCCCAGAACTCTCCTCCTGCTATCCGCCCTCAACACCTTTAATTTGTTTTCCTCGTTGATTCTCAACAAGCATCTTTAACTCTTTTTTAAACTCCGTTTAAAGACTTCGTGATTTCTCCCTTTGAAAAATATATCCAAGTTTCCTCTAGAAGTCATCTATAAAATTTCCTGAGAGATAGTACATAGATTTCCCAATGATGGGACCGACACAGATCCAAAAACATCACCGTGAACTAACTGTAAAATTCCTCCTGCCCTCATTACATCTCCAGAGGGGAATTTTACCATTCTACTCCATATAGACAATGTTCATGTATATCGGGAAATCCAGAGAAATTAGATATACCTTCTCAACATACTTATTATCGTAGTAGTCGGCACCCTTCTCCGATATGCCCCAGTTTTTGATTCCACAACATAACCTTTTTCTCTAGAGACTATGGGAGTTATTTCTTATTCAAATCTAATATCATGAACAATGGAAGTATTGTACCCATCACTAATAGTTCTTTCTGGCAGTTTATACAGAGTTCCAAAGTCCTAACTCCCCTTATCAACACCATTGGTTCTTGAACCACCCGGCAAGTTCCCTTTTCAAAATTGTTTTTACCCCAACATTTCCATTTTGCTTACGTAAATCAAATTTCACATACTAGATGTAGAATACCGCGCTAATTCTAATCTTCCATCTATGAGTCTCAACTGACTTCCTTTTCCTAAGATTCTAGTTGTCGAATCATTACTCAAGAAAACATAACCTCCATCAGCCTTTTCATATATCAAGTAAAACCACCGTGGGGAGTCATGTGAAATGATGCACCAGAGTCAATCAACTATGCCTCATGATCTGTACATGTGTTCTGAAGAGGCCAAGTACACATCCCATCCTTCCTCTAAGAATGTATTCCCTTATGTGGATGGAATATTATCGAATCCATTCCCTTTCTCAACAATTTTGGATGTACATTGTTTCTTTCAGTGCCCTTCTTTTCCACACTCAACATAATTCTTCCAAATCCTTCCAGAGATTTAGATTCATTCTTAGATTCTAGATTCTCCTACTGAGAAATTATTAGATCTATTTATTTCCTGGAAACATTCTCTTGCAAGTAATGTGTATGTGCTATGTCCTTTCCATATTCTTTTGTCTCATCTCCTCCGACAACAAGGATGAGACTATTTCTTCAAATCTCAAAGAAGTTGTATTACTACCTATGTCTGCAAACTGCACTATTCCACTCAGTCCGTAGTTATTGAACACAACAACTGATACATTTTATCTTCATCTGAAATTTTGATATCACAGATACTAACCGATTCTACTACAAGATTAGCATGCTTCAAATGCTCAGCCACCTAGTCTCCATCTCTCATCCTCGTTATACCTGCGCTTCTTTCTCGTGGTCATTTATTTAAGCCAAGGATTCTAGATCGATACAACTTCCCCAACTTTTCCCATATAACTCTATTGTAGCTTCCTCTAACACATGCCTAAGACATCAATCGAGACATACAAATGTAATTTGTGCTCTTTGCCTTCCTGACCATTTCTTTTTCAAATATCTCGCAGGTTCCTCAGGTGTCGTGACTGATCTACCGCGACCATCAATTTCCGATCTCATTCCTCCATTCAAAGATCTTCCATCTTGAGCTTCCACTACCAAAGATTTTCCCCATTAAACTTTTCTTGATCTCCATCTTTGAATTGCTGCCATTTCTTTTCACTCCGGTAAACAATAATACAGATCTCCCATTGTAACAAGTCTTATCACGCTTCCCGAGCTTTTCAAACTCTGACGACAAAGGCATCCCCTCTAAGCCAATGAAGATCCGATACAATGTAAATTCTAACCTTGTGCTAATGATCTAATGAACCGATATTCTGTTAATGTGAAAGATACACGGCAAATAAGCAACATTATACGTAGATTTTTCACTGAAAACTCCAAACCGAAACCAAGATATATTATATTCATACATTGGTTTACATTGTTTATGAAATATTAATATAATAATAGGGAGCTCCAGCGGCATCCAAAACCCTAACCCAATGACCTGGATTAGTCCAAAACCCTAATTCCTTAACCGGAAATAGAAAACCATCGGCAAAAAACCATGTGCCGAAAAACCACCTAATATCATGTGGTCTCGGAAATATGTCGGCCCGGCGGAAATATGTCGGCCCGGAAAAAAAAAATTCGGGGGCGTTGCCCCCGAACCCTCTGCACGCCCGGCGCAGACGCTCAGACACTCTGTCTCGTGCAAAGAATATAACACATACCCAACAATTTCACTTACCGTTTAGACCCCCTCCCAAAATCCAGTTCTAGTTTCAAATTACAGCTGGTGAAGATAGGTGGAAGCAAGGTTGTTAAAGTAGCATTTGAACAGCATCAGCAATTGCTACAACAGATCGAATTTTGACTGTTAATAAACGATATGCTTAGGACAAGTCAATTAGAAAAGAGGACCAGCCATATCTACCTTGGAAGAAATGCATCGAATGTACTGAGGAAAAAGCACTATTATTGGCGGAAGACAGGGGATTTACTGGACATTTTCATTTTTTTAACCAGTTAATTTCCGGGGACGTTTCTGGAAAAAAGGGGATGATTTTTAAAAATAAGAGAGAGGTTATTTTCAAGCATGAACCAAAGAACATTAACATATTTCAATTTTCTCACAGGCATCATATATTGGGAGATTCGAAGGAATCTTTGGGCCCTATTTTCAGGGTTCATTTTTCCCTATCTTAGACATGTTTTGGTTAAAAGAAGATTCTGGAGAGATGGAGACTATTTTCAAAAAAAAAAAAAAGGTTTTTCTTTAGAACAAGCGCATACAAACAAACCTCCTCCATTTTTGTAACAGCTATCAAGGTTCGAAAGATATGAGCTCACGATTTACCCCTATTTTTCATAAAATGTTGGTCGTTTCAATGGGCCAAAATACCACTCACCCATGGATAAATGTTTATACATCTTGACAAAGCTCTACCAATTCGAATATAATTGCATCTATGAAGTAGATGATCAATCGAATGAGATTCAAATCTAACCCGATATTTCTAGGCAGAGAGTTGAAGATTGCTTTCAGAATCCATGGAGAAAGATCTGTAATCAAAGATGGAATGACAATTAGTTAACACGTGGCATCAATTTTCAAGGCCAAATATTAGGAAATAGTTGAACTTATTCGAGCAACTCCAGCAAGTGTGGACACCTAACAACAAAGATTCAGTAGTTACAGAATTTCTAGGAGCAGTATCAGTAGTTAAAGGGAAACAAGTGGCAAAAGAAGATATTCCAACCGTGGAGCAGATTTCATTCACTTTTCCAAGAAAACCATCCCAATTTCAACGATCTCAATTATTCGAGACTTTGTCATTTATTCTTATTGTTGTTCATGTAAATACGATTTGATTTTGTTGGAGGATACCATATTTTTAAGTTTGTAAAAGATATTTTATTCAAAATAGGCCTAGATACAAAGACAGTGACCATAGATACAAAGACATATACAAATATCAAAGTTCTTCCCCAGATATGGTCACCGCTTATTTTGTTATCGCTCAGATTCAGTCTTAAAATTTCCATCATCCAAAACATTTTTTTGAAAATCTTCCCTCTCCAAAACCAGAGGAGATTGTACTGCCTTTTGATTTTTAGATTGATGAAATTATTGTTTGTAAATTTAAGACTGAAACTAAACAGTTGTAATTGTGGTCTAATATGGTCTAATATTGAGGATACAACTGGAAAATTCAACCATGTTAAACTGCTCAGTGAATACATGGAGGATCAACCAAAAGATCATCTCTTTGTTATCTTGTAGCAAACTATATGGAGGTTCTTTTCAGCTTAACTGTTCAATCATGTTTTTACTGGAAGGACCCGATCCATCATTAGTTGCCATTACATATTCCAGCTTTGATTTTGATGACAAGCAGTCCACTCATTTCAGCAATTACTTGACTCGCTTCATTAGCATTTTTCTGTCATTTGACTCAACAGCTTCTTAACACCGTAGGATATGTAGGTGTGTGCAAATAAGCTCAGTACTCTGAGCATTTTTTTCAAGCATTCTTTTCAGGTTCAGTTTTAGGTTGCAGTACAAATTTTAGTTCAGTGTATATTTCAGATTTAAGTTTGCACAATGGTTTTGATTTTAGTCTGAAAATTTTCAGTCACAAAGGTTTCAGAACAAGTCACAAGTTATAGGTTGAGGGATGTGATGACAACTGAATAATCAAGGCATTGGTCTACAAATTCAGAGATCTGTTTTTCTTTGCTACCCCGTAGGGAGGCCAGCATCCCTAGTTGGAGCCGATGTTAGCACATGATAAATTTTGGCCAAATTTATGCTCTGACATACTTAGTTTGGTATAAAAAGTTTCAAGGTCGTTTATGAAGAGAAGGACATGTTGAACTTAAATTTGAATGGGCGAGGGAGATTGGATGTTATTTCATTTACAGATAATAATGACATAAATGAATATTTGGAAAACAATTTGATCTTGTCCTATAATGAAAATGAAAAATATGCTCTTAAGGGAAATGTTCCTTTTTGTGAGAGAACAGATGAAGACAAAATCTTATTGGTTGTTCAATATATCAAAAATGATAAATTTAGTTTTAAAGCAAGTCAGGCATAAATTATGATGATGCTTCTATTAAGTTTAGAGAATAAATCAGAGTTTGCATCCCAAGAAGATTCTCCAATGAATCAACATTTGTCTTGTACAGAGCTTAGATGGTGAGGCCACTTTTGTGGGAAAGGGCTTCGTGTGCCAAATCTCCACATCACATCCACAATCCAACACCATGTTCGAGGTGAAACATTAATACAAGTGTTAAGCCAAAGCCAATCGAAGGGGAAACCACTGAGGAATTCACAGGGAAGGAGCACATTCTGCTCAAATTATCAATGTATTTCATATACATCAGTGTATATAAACACAATTTGAATCATTTCCCATATTATATGTGTGATAAGAATCAATCTACAAATAAAAACGTGCCAAGCCACGAGAGGATTATGCAGATGTCGATGCCAGGACCAAAACTAAATCCAGATTGAGAAGAAACGAAAGTGAGAGGATTTCAGAGTTTGTTGTAGATTTGTATAGGATCATCGTAGCGGTTAATTTCGGTACCCCCAGGAGAACTGTCGCTTACCGTTCAGACCCCCTCCCGAAATTCAGTTCTGGTTTCAAATGACAGCTGGTGAATATAGGTGGCAGCAAGGTTGTTAAAGTGGCATTTGAGCAGCATCAACAATTGTTAGAGCAGATCGAATTATGACTGTTAATCAACGATATGCTTCCGGACAATTAAATTAGAAAAGAGGACGAGCCATATCTACCTTGGAAGAAATGCAACGAATGTACTGAGGAAAAATCACTATTCTTGGCGGAACACAGGAGATTTACTGGACATTTTCATTTTTTCTTAACCAGTTAATTTCTGGGGAATGTTTTGGGAAAACGAGGATGATTTTTAAAAATCTGAGAGAGTTTATTTTCACGCATAGACCAAAGAACATTAAACTCTTTCAATTTTCTCACAGGCATCATAGATTGGGATATTCAAAGGAATCTTTGGGCTCTATTTTCAGGGTTCATTTTTCCCTATCTTAGACATGTTTTTGTTAAAAGCAGATTTTGGAGAGCTGGAGACGATTTTCAAAACACCGAGAGAGTTTTTTCTTCAGAGAGAGTTCATATAAATAAACATCCTCCATTTTTGTAAAAACTGTCAAGGTTCAAAAGATATGAGCTCACGGTTTACCCCTATTTTTCATAAAATATTGGTCGTTTCAATGGGCCAAAATACCACTCACATGTTGATAAATGTTTATAGGTCTTGACAACGCTCTACCAATTCGAATATAATTGCATCTATGAAGTAGATGGTCAATCGAATGAGATTCAAATCTAACCCGATATTTCCAGGCAGACAGTTGAAGATTGCTTTTAGATTCCATGGAGAAAGATCTGTAATCAAATATGGAAGGACACTTAGTTAACAGGTGGCATCAATTTTCAAGGCCAAATATTAGGAAATAGTTGAAACTTATTCGAGCAATTCCAGCAAGTCTGGACACCTAACAACAAAGAATCAACAGTTACAGGATTTCTAGGAGCATTATCGATAGTTAAAGGGCAACAAGTGGCAAAAGAAGATATTCCAATTGTGGAGCAGATTTCATTCACTTTTCCAAGAAAACGATCCCAATTTCAACAATATCAATTGTTCGAGACTTTTGTCATTTCTTCTTATTGTTGTTCGTTTAAATATGATTTGATTTTTTTGGAGGATACTAGATTTTTAAGTTTGTAAAAGATATTGTATTCAAAATAGGCCTTCTAATTTTCTTATTTATTCAACGGTTTTAGATTTCCTATATTCATGTTCTATTTGTGTAACACAGTTTTTAGATATTTTAGGATTCTATCTTTATGTTTGGAATCAAGATATTTTGTAATATTTTTTATAAGTACTTCTTAATTCGAAGTATGAGTGGGGAACCCGTGGGAAAGAAAGATTCATTGATGTAAAGCATCTCACAAAGCCTCCTTTGATCAAACTTCAATAATACAGTTGCAACAATTACAGGATTCTTGTGTCACTTATGTTGGTGAAGTGTATCTGTCTTTGTATCTATGTTTTCACTATTATTCATATGTTATCCATAGATTCTGAATTATTCAATAGAAAATTGAAAAACATAATTTGTTTTGATGTAAACTCTGATTCTGGATTTGAATAATTTCAATGTTTTTTACTTGAGGGTTAGTTCAAGAATTCTTAGTTGCTCTTGTATAATCTAATCTCCTCACCTTTTCTTTCAAATCAACTTATCAACCTTAAGAATCCAACAAAGGTGCATATCCTACCTTGTAAGGTTTCATGTAGAACCTGCCTTGATTGAACTAAGCCAATGACTCCATTGCCCAATGGCTTATCTCCCTTGTTTCAACCAAATTAAATTCTAAAATCCTAAACCTGAACCATAATAGCTAGCCTAATATTATTCAGAAGAACATAGCTAAATCATATAGATAGATCCCTCGCTAAAGCTAGCAGGGCTAGATCCCAGCTTCCAAAGTGGTTTTGTAGTTACCTCTAGGTCCCCTTCACAGCCTTGGGAAATTATGAAGCGATAACATGATGAACAACACTTATAAAACCACAACACAAACTCTCACTATGGTGTGTTTGGCATCAAGGTTGAATATTGCTACCATTAGGAGCTTTTGCACACCAACGACGGGTTATAGGGCCTTGAACATAGTCGACTAAAGAAAACAAGTGTCTTGAGATATTGTCAAATATTCCTGGGATCAAGAACCTCATATGAGTCCTCATATGAACATGTGAGTCCTTTCTAGGGGTTCTTTATAGGCCTTTGAGTGGGATACGAGTGTCATGGGTAGGTTTTGTTCACTAGAAATGGGTTTGGATAGTGCCACATGGTGAAGGGGATAAAAAAATACCTTAATCCCTAATTGAACATTCTCGTTCTCAAGCTCCATGAACAAATCCTAGACACAATGACATGATCCCCCACTAGGGGGTATTTACCCTAGTATTCAAATACAAGTGCAATTAAGATGCTTCATACACCGTGGATGGATCTTGAGGCCTTAACCATACTTGTGGTATAGAAACAACATCCTTAGGCCCTTGTCATTGGTTGGGGAGGGAGAAAATATCATCAATACCAAAACATATATTCTCTAGCTCGGGCATAATGAACATGTCCACAGACCACCAAACAAGAGCATAGATAGTTTGTAGGGCCTTGACCATCATCAAAGTCTAAAAACTAATGTCTTAAGATCTTCTTGAAGCTTCTTGAGATCAAGATTCTTGAACAAGTGTTGAGGCATAAATAGGGTTAGGGTGGACACAATGGCCTTAAACCCTATTGAGCCTTCTCAATCTTGAGCACCGTGAACAACACCTAGAAGCCTTGGCATTCAAGCACTCTCTAAGGAGATATTAACATATAAGTTGAATATGGGTGCCATTATTAGGTCTTAGCCATCATGGATGAGTGTCAGGTTTGTGACAGTAGGAAAGGGAGGGAAATAAGAGGCTTTGGCCCTAAACATTTCTTCTCAAGCTCAAGCACCATGGAGGAGTCCTCAAACCTCCACATCTGACCTCTCTTAGTTAACAATCACCTCTAAGGGTGATATGGCTGTAATCAATAGGTTTGTTGTGTACCAAGAATGCGTCTAGAGGTATATACAAGGTCACAAGAGGAGAATAATGAGCCTTGTTCCTTCAATTATTCTTGATGGGATGAATCACCATGAGAAACAACTACTAGCCACAAATATTATATGGATATAGTGCTAAGCACATCCTTAAATGACCACATGAGACCCTTGTACGGCATAACTAGCCTACTAGAGGGATATGGGTGCCATGATTAAACCAAAACACCTTCATTGAATGAGAATCTATCTCAAGCTCATGCCATAAATCATTTTTTGGGCCATCATTGTGGTTCTTTAGCATCCAAGTGGGATACAGAGGCCATGAATAAGTTTTGCGGACTAGAAATGATCTTTGAGGTCTAAACATGGTTAGGGGGGAAATAAGGGGATTTCACCCTAAATGAAGGTCTTCTAGAGCTCTAGAACTAAGGTTAGGGAAGGAAATCACTTGGGCCTTAGTCCTTAGATGCCACTTTTCAGGCTTACTCACCATGAACAACTCCTACAAAACCACAACATAAACCCTCTCTAGGGGGTGTTTGGCATAAAGGTTGGATATGGATTCCATTAGGAGCTTTTGCACATCGAGGATGGATTGTAGGGCATTAAACATTGTTGACTAAGCAAAAAAAGTTCCTTGGGATATTGTTGAATCTTCTTGGGCTCAAGATCCTTGAATGAGTCCTTGTACGAATAAATGTGTTCTTTCTAGGTGTTCTTTATAGGCCTTTGAGTGGGATACAAGTGTCGTGGGTAGGATTTATGCATTAGAAAGGGGTTGGATTATGCCACATGGTAAAGAGGATAAAAAATGGCCTTAATATCTAATTTTACCTTCTCGAGTTCAAGCATTGTGAACAAACCCTAAACACATCAACACGATCCCTCACTATGGGGTTGGTTCCCTAAGAGTTGAATGTGGGTGCCATTAATATGTTCCATGCACCATGAATGGGTCTCAAGGAATTGACAATAGTCATGGTAGGGAAACAATATCTTTAGATCCTTTTCATTGGTTGGGGGAGGGAAACAACATCCTCAATCCCTAAACACAACTTCTATGGATCAAGTGCAATGAACATGACCTCAAAACACTAGATATGATCCTACATCCATATATGTACATATATGGAACCGCTTCTGTAAATGTGCATATACGAAAGAGCTTCCACAAATGTGCATATATGGAAGTGCTTTTATATATGCACATTTACAAAAGAAATCTTTTGTATATGCGCATATATAGAATATGGCTTATGTAAATGCGCATATACAAAATTTCTTTTGTGTACTCACATTTACGAAAGGCAACTTGCATATATGCACATATATAGAAGTTGGCTTCCATAAACACAAATATATGGAAGTGTTAATTATGTATATGTGCATATGTGAAATGGTAGGCTTTCGTATATGAACATTTATGGAAGTTAGCTTTGGTAATTGTGCATTTATGGAATTTGGCTTCTATTAATTTGTATGTATGGAAGTGCTTCTATAAATACAAATTTATGAAATACGACTTCTATAATTGTGCATATATAGAAGTGCAGGCTTCCATACATGTGCATATATGGAAGTTCTTCCATACATGTGCATATATGGAAGTTCTTCCATATATGAGCATATATGGAAGATGACTTTTGTAAATACACATTTACTGAAGCTATTCCATATATACACATTCACAAAAAACCTGCATATATGGAAGTGCTTATGTAAATGCGCATAAATGGAAGCATTCTTATGTCAATGTGCATATATGGAAGCATGATTTTGTATATGTGCATATACAAAAGATGACATGTCTATATGGACATGTACAAACGTTAGCTTCTATATATGCACATATACAAAAGACAACTTATGTAAGTGTGCATATATGGAAGCATATACGGAAACCTATGCTTCCATATATATGCATATAAAAAATCCTACATATACAAAAGAACTTCCATATATGTGCATTTACGAAAGTTGACTTCCATATATGCGCATATACAAAATTCATCTTCCATAAATACACATATACAAAAGTGCTTTTGCATATGTAGATTTCTTTATATGTGTATATATGAAATCAATGGTTTCCATATAGGCGCATTTATGGAATACAACTTTGGTAAATGTGCATTTACGGAAGTTGGCTTCCACAAATGTGCATATATGAAAATGATTCTGTAAGTATATTATTAGAAGCAAAATCTTTCCATTGAAACAGATCCCACCTATCCGGGTGTGAAGTCAGTTACAACCTCTTTGAAAGCTTGGCACAAAGTAGATACTACCCACACCTCATATGGTCTTATGTTTGAGGCGGTAAAAGGGGGAAGAAGGAGAGGTAAAGCACTTGTGTAAAATCCCACTTAGGAACACCCAAGATGGGTATTGTCCTCCCTTAGCTTCCTAGGTGGCCAAAAAGGCCTGGGGGTGAATTTTGGTGGACAAGGGGTGAAAATGAGCTTGTTGATTTTCAAACCAGCAAAGTAATAAAAGCAAACAGTAATTTTTCCACTCCCTTATGACCCTATGGAAATGTTCTAAATTTTTTCATGGGGTAAATCGGGCTCCAGAACATTTTCCCAGTGAATAATTTGTGGTAAAATACTGAAAACTAAGTGTCAAAATGTCTTTGGAAAGCTATAGTCATGTCATTTAAGGTGGATGTAAGTTATGAACAACAAGCTATTCAAGATTTGTAATGCATGAAAACAAGCCCAAAGTTACTCGAAATTACCCATAATTTACTGAAAAGTTGTCCCGAGGCTTTCAAAAGTTGAAAATTGGGGTCTGAAAAAGTAATTACAGCCCTTCAGTAGGCTACTACAACTATAGGAAAATAAGTAATTATCTGCAAACTAAAATTTACTAGAGTTTTGGGTGGATTGATGAAATGTTTAATACTTTAAGTGTGTATTAATTGTAATTTGAAAGTTGATTAATCACATGCAATGGTTACCACACAGTTTTGAATTTCCTCCCGATCAGGTCACACTTATTATCCCGCAATTGTTCCACTTGTATAGAAATAGTGAGCTTGCATACCCCACTTGGTCAGAATGAAGATTTTCCCATGCAGTTTAGAGAAGGATGGGTTAGCCCTTTCTTTTCACTAGCACTTATGGGCTCTTAAATCCACTTGGATGGAAAAAGGATACCTGCACAAAGAAAGAGGCTAAGCCCCCCCCCCAAAGGGAGTTTTAGCTGAGCTTACCCAAGCATAGTAGTATTCAATGTCTTAACCATGAGATTTACCAATAAAACCAAATTGAAGCAAAAGATCTGACTCAATCAATACCAGGTAGACAAATTCCAAGGGGCCCCTGATGAAAATTCATTGGCTTTGACTCCTAATGTTCTAGAAATTGAAATTGCATAAATGAAAATACCAAGCCATCCATGTGGTCAGATTACATCTTTCTTTCACAATTTTATCTCTTGGTCAACAAAATTGAAATCTAGCTATTTTGTTTTTGCGAATGGAATCGAAAAATAGTTAGGCTCATGCTTGCATGACATGGGGTCGACTATGATCGCTACCATTATAACCTCTAGGTGCACCCACGAGGCCCCATACATGACACACAAGTTAAGTCATGGTTTCAAACCGATGAACTCACATAATGGAGTGTCTTAGTAGTATGCTCCATCACCGACTACCCTACATCGAGGAGGAAAAATCTAATTAAATTATACACACACACATGGTTTTGTTTCGTGGGGTAGACCCTTGACTTTTGTTTTCAAGTGTTTTTCATGTTTTGGGTTTTGCGTTTTTTCGTTTTTTTGAATGCCCCCTTTACGGAAGTGTTGATGGGTCCAAATGGCCTGTCAATCAGGGAAGGGAAAATGCCCTATGGTAGGTCCCAATTATACCTACTCTCGTCTGGTATGGTGTTTCTGACCAATAAGTGGGTCTGGTTTCCACTCTAAGTCATAACCTAAATATGAATCTGAGAACCAAAGGTTCTCAAATGAATTAAAATATGAGACTAAATTAACTAATGTTGTCTACTTCTTAATCTAAATGCAAGTATAAACTACCCTAATCTACCATGATTATAATAAGATAACTAAGATTGAATACAATGAAAGATAATACCATTAGGGCTAGAAACATCCATGTATCCCAATGATCAATAAAAACAACAATGCTACAAATACAATCACAATTAGTTGCCATATGTGTTCATAGCATCACTTCTGTATTCAAAATGAAACATATAACATCATGAGTATCAAAGATGAACTGAAGAAATAATTTGTACAGTAGAATTTTGGGATACACAAGCAAAATATAAATGCACCAAGAAGAGTATCATATACATTCACCATATTTATAGATTTCAAGAATGCCTCTTGCTCTTTATTAACTCCAAAGTAAAAGTATCATCGGTAATTTACAAAGGGAAAAATTCCCTCTTTCGTTGCAACACTCTCTTTTATGAAATAAGAGAAGGATGTTCACATTTTGTAACTGAAATCATGTCATATGATAGTTACAATACTTTGTTTCACATTCCAAACTGGTACTTTAAAAAATTACATGTAATCAAACTAAAAAGATTCATTATAATATTTAAGAGGTCTTCGGTTGTTACATTTTGTCTCTATATTCCTTCCAAATATTGAAGTCCTCTAGGATAACATCCACTCTGCTCATATGCATATTCTCCAGGTCTATCTCATTGTCATAGATTTGATTTGTCACCTCTACCTTCAGGCTCTTTTGTGTTTGTTGAATCATTTTTTTGGCTAATGAGGTCAATTTGGCAGGCTTCATGATATTTTCTTCTAGGACCTCTTTATTCACTTCCTCGATTGCTTTAATAGTTTTTTTGCTGAGATATCTTCTAGTTTACACATCCTCTATCTTCAACTTAGCTAGGGATTATTCCTCTAAATCTGCCATGATATCCATCCCAAACTGTTCAAGTATGTTGTCTGATGCCCTCCATAGTATTTTGCAGGTTCTGCTAACTGCTTCCTAGGTGATTTTAATATCATTCATGATGGATTTCCCAGTAACAAAGAGGACTTTATCCTTGATCTTATGCTTGGATGTGAAGACTGTTAGGGTACTAGGTATATTATTATACACATCTTGCCAGTCTATTATTTTTTCATAGGCATCTTCAGCCTTCTAGTACTAGTTTTTATGTTTCCCGTCTATACACCTAACTTGAGTTGGTCTCCTCTGTTCCTTTGGATTTTGTTTAATGTGCAAAAGATTTCTTTTGCACATTCCCGAGCTCTTCATTAGCATCCATGGCTTCTTCTTTGATAGTCTCTAGGATGATAACTCCCTTATGATATTATTCTATGGTCTTCTCCAGGAGTTGATTATCTTGCTACAACTTTTAGACAATGTATTCCAGCTTCTCATTATATATGCTTACCTCTAATCATTTTGCTTGTAACCTTGCCATATCTTCTACATGTGTGGTCTCAAGATTTTCCATTTCCTCTGAATATTTAATTTTGAGAGCTTCCATCTCTTATTGGTGTATTTTATGATTTACAACATTCATTTTCTCAAACTCGACATTTAACCTGTTTTATTGGAGTTGTAATTCCCTTTGCAATTATTCTTCATGGAACTTTTCTATTGTGTTGGCTTCTTTCTTGAACTCACTATCCAAGTCGTCTCTTATGGTGTTCATAGCTGCCTCAATTTCAACTAATCTATCTCTAGATATATCTAGTGCTTCTCCAATGTCATAAACTGACAACGAATTTTCACCAACAAAGGCATTGAGGGATGACACAATTTGTATAGCATTTTCCTTCATATCTTTGCATGCCTTCGATTTGATGCTTCTTTCAGAGGATTCTTGCTTGAGTGTTTCTTCTCCCCTTTTCTCTTAGTTTTTCTCCTCTCAATGGCTCTAGTTTTATGGTTGTAATAATAATCACCTACAACCACTACAACTTCATCCAGACCTATTTCCTCATATGTGTAAGAGAGATTCCCTACGATGGCTGCTAGAGGGGTGAATTCTTCAATAGGGATGGTAACTATTCTGGCACTATCGTTTACCACAGCTCTGTTCATTTTTGCGTGTTCTCTCTTCTTCTCAAGTTCTGTCTTTTCCCCTACTTTCCCCGGTGACTCGGATGCATTCATTTTCTCATATTCTTCTCTCTTCCTTTTTTCTTCATCTTGAGCAGCTCATCAAATTTTCTCTTCATCTTCTTTTCTCTTCTTTTCAAGCTCTATATTTACTTTGTCTTTGGTTTTTGTCTCAATTTTCTTCATCTTTCCTTCAAAATCATTCTTTGATACTTGATCCTTATCTTTATTTTTATCCTGTTCAACTTGATTCTTTTCTAGTTCTTCCCTTTTTCTTTGTTGATATTTTTCTTCTGCTTCTTTGGATTTCCTTTCTCTTTCCTCATATTTATGTGCTTGTTCTATTTCTTTAGCCTCCCGCTTCTCCTTGTATTTTTGCAGTAACACTTTGAATTGTTCCTTCACTACAACCCTCTCTTCATTTTCTTCTTTGTGGAATTTTTTTTTGGCTGGTTCACTATGCAACCTTTATAATACTTCTTCAAAATAGAAATCCCCATTGAAGAGGTCTTTTGTAAAGTTCACTTCATGAATTAACTATTGGGAGAGCTTAATCGGACTTATATGGTCGTATATTATATTGTGAGGATTGTGTCCTTTTGAGCTCCATGTGCACAGACATATTTCCCTTAAAGTCGAAGCTTCATTCTCAGTATGCAGTTTGTTAGATAGAGTATGCATGCCTACATGTAGTTGGAATATTGGCCAACACTTCTTGTTCTTCTCTGATAAATAGTTCTTGAACCCTTTCTCAATTGTTTGATATGTGATTTCTCTTGCTAACAACTTGTTGGGAACATACTTGGGAAAGAGATGTGGTGGCCCGATGGCTCCATATACCCTAATATAGGTATAATATTTCTTCACAAACCAATCTCCTGTCTCTTTTAGGGTTGTGATAGACTCTTGAGATATCCTAGGTGGGTAAATCCTAAAAATGACCTTGTATAGAGGGGCTAGGAAATAATCACAAATACTGTAAAAAAAAAAATTATAATTTGTGTTCCACAATTTTTAATAATATATATGGATCAGAAGCTGAATTGGGTTCCAACTCCATTCGAAAGTGGGAAATGATGCACAGAGCATGTAACATCAATATTATATCCTCTCATATAAAAACCAAGGTTTTTCATACCTTGTGCTTCCCTAGCTCGGTTGATAATGATGGAGTTTAGGATGTTTTCTCAATTGAAAACTTGTCTAGTATTCACCACCGTATATTCCATCGGAAACCATTCCATCTTGAAGTGTGTGTTGGTTTCTTCATTGCATAGCCTACAAATCATTATGTTCAGCAACATGTACAACCTCTTCAGATATAGTGTTGGGATATACCTTTCTCTCTGCTTTACTTATATCTCCTTTCCAACATACTAACTCTCCATTAAGTCTTCTAAATCTTCATTATCCACCCCGAATGTCTCTAGAAATTATTCATTCAATGATATTGTAGGTTTAGGGGTTTTGTATTTGATTCTACTATCTTCTGACTTCATGGAAGTGATTGGAACCTTGGACTCGTTGACTATGGTGGTCGTCTCTTTATGGATATGGGTAAAACACCACCGTGTAACATCGTTGTAAGAGAAGAGCAAAGGGTGAGCTTCCATAGTGTGAATATCACTTCTTTTGTTGTTTCAATATTCATCTATGTCTTCATCATCGGATAGATACTCCTCATTTTGGAAAATATCATAGATTTCATGGTACCTCGAGGAGTGCTCCCTTCCACTGAAGAAATTGGTATATGTAATCGTGATAGAGTCTGGAATAGAAATAGGTACAGGACCGGTAGTTGTCAGGTTCTTCGCTTTCCTGGTTTGCACGCGAGACATTTTGTCGCCTGGGTATATTGTTACGCACAAGACTAAAATAAGACACCTTCTAATTGGTTATAGAAAGTATTAAATTTAAAACGTATAACATACATGCATGTCTTCTTGAAGCTTCAAAGCAAATTTGAACTTATCTGACTTACCACAGTATGAGCACTTACACTTTTACAGGTTTTACAGGGATAAAGAAGATGTCGATTATGGCTTAAAAATGTGTTATATTTTGCAATTTTCCCCTAAACCCTGTGTAATAAATGCTTAGCATGTTACAGTGTTGGCTTGGTCAGAAACGTACAACCTCAATCAATTATTCAAATAAATATATGTGTTTTTTATTGTTGGCATGTCGTCGGAGGTATAGGGATGAGGATATTGTGGATAGGCTATCCAATCAAGTCATCGTCGGGAGGTTTGATAGAGACAATTGTTTTCGAAACATTTCAAGGCATTGGGCTCTTATGACGGTGATTACCTTTTTTAACATTTGTTTACCCTTGAGAAATGTGCTAAAGGCATAAGAAAACAATTAATCGATAAGGTATTATGTGTTAATTCACTTGTATATCTTATGTTAACTACTATCTTACCTATGCCTTTGTCGGTCAATTCAATTTCTTAAATTGTTTTCATTAAATTATCAACCAGGGATGATTGTAAGCTTGTGATGATGCTGGAAAAATATTTGCAGGAGTAGGCAACTAATCCTAAGATAATAAAACTCGATCAAATTCTAAGTTTTTCAACCCTTACTAGTCACAGTTCTACTAGTATAAAATTAGGCTGCAAGGTGAAGTATGCATTGTACGCTCCTTGCAACAATACTCTGTCAACTTAATGAGGTTAGGGGATGAAAAGAAAGTTTAAATCACACATGCAAGAAATAAATTCTTTGACAGAAAGTAAATCCTAACTCTTTCATTCCTAACTTGTCATTCCTTCAATGGTAGATGATCAGGTTGCAAGGTGAATTATGTTACAATGAATGTAGTTCTTTACACCAATACTTTGTCAGCATATGAAATTAAAGGAATTGGAAAGAGTTTCTAAACACACTTACATAAAGTAAATCCTATCTCTTTTAATCCTAAGTTATCATTGCTTCAATGGTAGAAGATCATGTTGCAAGGTGAAATATGCTACAATGAATGTAGCTCCTTACAAAAATATGCTGTCATCATATGAAAAATGATTTAAAAAGAGGTTTCTAAACACACTTGCATAAAGGAAAATTAAGCATAAAATAAAGAAGAGAAGAAACAAAATGCTACTATGATCTATTTGGAGTGCGCTCAATTCTCCCAAGAACAAAGTGACACACTAAATTCACTAAATTAAAGCATTCCGCATCTAAAACTAAAGAATGGAGATTAATGTGAAAAGAGGCTTTATTATATTCCATCATAAGTTGGACACAATGCTCCAAGATTCATCCCCTTGGTGTTAAGAACCAAATATCAATATAGCATAGAAAAACCTCAAAAAAAGTACTCAATGCCTTGAAAAAAAGACAATTTCAGATAATAAGCCTCTTCGAGGGGGCAACCTCCTTTTACCCCACTTAAATGTTCAAGTACAAGATGATTCAAAATGAAAATGTCTCCTTGGTATATATAAGAGACTAGGAGGTATAATTACAACTAATAGCCTAAAGCCGACAT
>SNQJ01S0052347.1:82913-112514 GCA_010110895.2 Picea sitchensis | reverse complement strand
GGTTTAATTTCCCATATCATCCACTATGTGGGGAAGTATCGGTGCATGGAATTTCCCTCCCTGAAAAAAAAAAAAGATAACCTTCCAATGTTATAATTTATTAGAATATGATTTAATTTTTGGAAATTTGTAATTTGTTATTTATAATATAATTTATTAGAATATGATTTAATTTTTGGAAATTTGTAATTTTTTATTTATAGTTATGCGGGGTTACTGCTAGGCTTGTTTTATTTCTTGTTTGGAAATAAATTTAATTTTTTTTGTAGATATTGGATCTTGTTTTGTATTAATACAAAATTTGAAAGTTTTTAATGGATTTTTTTTCTTAATCCACTAAAAAAATTATTTGTTTTGGCATTTAATGTAACATCCTCATTATAATATCTAGTTTAATTAATGTTTAATATAAATATAATGTATGGTTGGGGCCAAGCGATGTATATGCGGATTTTATTTATGAATTTTAATAATAAAATGTGATGTTAGATGTTGGGGGACATGGACAGAGATGGGGGATGATTAATCCACAAGAGAGAAGAATGTTTAAGAGTGTCTAAGAGGGGCCCAATGGGGAATTACCCATGTCTATTAATTCAACATGCTTCCTAAAATTATTATTGGTATATGAACCTTCTAATTTTTTGATTGAGTGTCCCCAAAGCCAATCATTGAATAAATGTAAGAGGGTGGATGTGATAAGTCACATCCCGTAGTTATTGAGAGCATGGGGGATAAGTACAATCAGCTTGGGGAAGTGTGTAAGACAAGCAACCAAGCAAAAAAAGGAAAGTTGTATGGATAGTTACAACCATTTTAAATAGTCATGTTTTTTGCATTAACAACAAGAAAATGACAAAAAATAGAGCAATGGAGCTGGACCGACTATGGAGGGTGAAATCTAGAGTGTATTGGGAGTAGAAGACTGAAGAGTGAGGTTTTCAGGATTGAGGAGTGAACTCCTATGTGAATTGAACTATAACAACAAGTGATTTTTATTGTTTTCCTAGTAGTTTTGCTAGCAGTGATCTCCCTTGAGTTTCCCAGTAGTGAGATTCATGGTTACCTATGCTAGAGAGACCCTGATAAATGAATGGGATGCCTGATGGATTAAAATCAATGAAGGGATGTACAATCCTTGGGTTGGGTAGGTCGAGAGGAAGAGATCTGGTGGAAAATTAGGATAGTTGTACGAGAATACTAGTGGGTTGTGGGATTTTCTGAGTTGTGAGTTGACAGCGAGAGACCGCCCTCTTTTCTGGATTTTTATCCCAATCTCAGGGGTGACTTATTATTGATTTTTGGAATAACAAACCTATGGTTGGGTGGAACATTCGTCCCAAGCAACTAGTTGCACAAACATTTTTAAAATATAAGTATTTTATCTTGTTTTTGTGTTGCATTATGAGTTCAATTTTTGTGTATTAACTCTATGTTTGAGAATAATTTATATGTTGTTGTATTTGAGTTTATTAGTTGAATTTTATTTTTATTTTAGAATTTTGTACATGAATCTATTTCATGGTATCAACAAATGGTTAAAACTGTATGTTTTGCTCTAGATAGTAAGCTACATGATTAGTTAGCAGAAAATTTTAATTTTATGAGTATTTCCACAAGTAATGGACCTCAGTTGGGTTGGGGAACGTTACAGATTGGTATAAGAACTTATGGTTCAACATTGGACCCATATGGACTAAGAACCAGTGCGAATTTGGTAAAATTCATTGTTGTGGATTTTGTTTTGTAACGGATTTGGGGAAAATGGAGAAAATTAGAGCAATATCCTGAAATTCGTGAGCAAATTTGAGTATTAAATGTCTCATAATTGTTGAAGAAATGATACAGGGCATAAATATGCAGAGTGGTTGAGTTAAAATTCGACTTGGAAGGTTGAAATTCATGTTTTAATGGTCGTTGTAGAATTGGGCGAAGTTTGATGGATCGACATCGAAGATCGTGTTTGATTTTGAGATCAATGGCCCAGATTCATCATAGAACGACCCAAAAAGCTTATAAGTTTTCGGCAGCTGGGAATATGGATCAAATCAACGACCGAGATTCATCATAGAACGACCCAAAAAGCTTATAAGTTTTCATCAGCTGGGAATATGGATCAAATCAACGACCGAGATTCATTTTCAGCAATTTTTAAATTAGATCAGATTGATGGTCGAGATTCATTTTCGGCAATTGGGAAGATGAAACAACTCGACGGTCGAGATTCATTTTTGGTAGTTTGGCAAGTGGATCAGATCGACATTCAAGATTCATTTTCGAAAGTTGGGACAATGAAACAAATCGATGATCGAGATTCATTTTTGAAAGTTTGAAAGGTGAAGCAAATCGTTGGTTGAGATTCATTTTCTGTAGTTTAGAAAGGGTGTTGTCTAGTTGTTCTACGAAATGGATTTTTTCATCGAAATATGGCAATACAAATTTACACGAATCACTATTTTTTTTGTTCGAAATCCATTAATGGATGTAGAAATGGATTCAGCATGCTGAAAAACCCCTGGGGCACTCAGATTAGACAAAAATAATCACTCAAATCTACAAATCTAATAATTTCTCGCCAGATTTCGGGGAAATGTCCCCGAAAAAAAATCGTCATTTCGTAGAACATTTATCCTACGATGTTTAGAAATTGGAGCAGATCAATGGTCAGATCGACAAGTTTGGTGAAGTGTTTCATTTGATGACAAAAATCGTTGATGGTTAATGGTCGACTCAACAGAATTGGTGAGGTCATTTCTTATACCAAGAGAAGTTGTCGATTGTCGATGAAGAAAAGAGGTGGCAACGTGTCATGCTACATCAGCATACATGTGTCATGGCATGTCAACATCCATGTGTCATGCCACATCAGCTTCCAGGTTCCATGCCAGGCCAGTTGGGTTTCCATCTCAACACTCACTTAGTGCATTGGGTTCTTCATAAATTGAGATGAAGAATAACATGTATTCTAATTAATGAAATATTGTGTAGTATGCATGTACTAACAATAATTATTGCATGCACATTTCTTGTAGAATTAGAGGTACAGAAAAACAACTTTGGTTCTTATATGAGGATTGAAGTTATGGAAGATACCCAAGGATCTTACATCCATGAGGAGGATATCAGAGGTCTGCATGTCAGCATGGAAAATGCTAAGACAGAGTCTAATGGAAGAAGAGGCAGGCAGGATCCTATAACTATGAGAAGCCTACATAGAGAAATGCAGATCTATAGGGAAGATAATGAAATGATTATGAATGCTCGGGAAGATATACTTCAAAGTTAAAATATGTTTCATAGGCAAGTTAACAAAGACTCTGGCACCAAGCAAGCATCTAGTGCTAGACAAGTGACATTATCTAGATCCCATAGAAAAAGGGATGATCCTGGGAATGATAGACAATCAAGAATCAAGAACAGACACCATCATTATCCAAGGCAATCCACTAGAATAAATCATGCAAGTTCAGGGCCAGGAAGCATCCCATGTGTGTCTCCTATTAGGAGGCAGAGAAGAAGGCCTGAGGCATACATCTTGCAAGGTGAACTTAGGAAAATCAAGCCACCAACTTTCAATGTTGAGCACAAGAAAGGAGAAGAGGTTGAGGCCTGGTTGTTGGAAATGTTGGAAAATGGTTGGAACCTATTATGAAACAAACATACAATTCTACAGATAATCAAAGAGGGGATAAACTTTTTGAAGATAAAGGTGGTGTCTAAAGACACCATTACAACACTTAAGCAAATTGCATTATGATCAGAACATCACAATTCATATTGGACATTGATATCTCCATATGATATCACTTGAATCACTTTATGATAATGACCCAAGGGATCTGTTATTTATAGCTTCAATATCTAATCGACTTCCATGAAATCAAGAAGATATTTTCCGCATATAACCGTCGATTGTTAGAGTTGACTCCATCAAATCTATGTTGTCTAGTCAACTCGACAAGGATGCTCAACCCGACCGTCCATGCATCCAACTCATAGTCAATTGTTGGGCTAGTCAATCCACCACCCAATTATCTTCGACTACTAGTCAATTGTCCAACCGACAGGCATGTCGACTACTCGGTCGACTAATGTAGAGATCTAGTCGATCGCTCGACTGACTGTATCCATATGTAGGCTGAATTCCCAACCAAATGAATCTAGGAGAAGTGTGTTGAACCATCAGTGTTTGATTTTCCAACACCTCCCCATCAGCACATGTCTCTAGAAATTCAGGAGGTGAAATTACATCATCCTGACACCCCGTCCATAATTGCATCTTCTTAAAGCCCAAGCAATGTGCAAAGATTGACAAATATAGCTTCAAATAAAGGTTTAATAAAGATATCAACAACCTGATCATCTGTTCTACAATAGTCAAGATAGACAATGTCCTCATGAACCAGTTGTCTCAAATGGCGAGCATGGAGCTCAATAAGTTTCATCTTATTATGGGAAATAGGATTTTCAACAACTTGTATATCACTTTGATTGTCATAGTAGATTTTAGTCGAGGTATGAACAGGAAGGCAAGTTCTCCTAGAATTTGGCAAATCCAAATTGCTTCAGTACCTACTTGAATGGCACCATAGTATTATGATTTTGTAGTTAACAAGGAGACTACCTTATGTTTTTTGCACAACCACACCAATGGTATAGTTCTTAGACTAAACACATATCCAAAAGTGGACATTCGATCATCATTGTCACCAGCCCAGTGGGAGTCAATGAAGCCAACCAACGAATTTGAAGATTGACAATACTTGATACCAAAATGAGTGGTACCTTTGAGATAGCGAAAATTCCTTTGACTGCTTTCTAGTGGCTTTCTATGGGGTCCTGCATAAACCAAGAAACCACACTAATAGCAAAGGAAATGTGAGGTGAACTGTGAGTAAGATAAATAAGATTGTTGACTAGTTGTCAATATAGTGTAGCATCGACTTTGGGAGTTTGACAAGTTTTGGTGAGATTTACTCCAGATTGAAAATGAGTAGAAAAAGGCTTACAATCAACCATCTTAAAACGTGTCAAAAGATCCATCACATATTTAGATTGAGAAATGAAAAAACCATCACATAGTGGTAATACTTGAAGATCCAAAAAGTAATGCAAAGTATCAAGATATGTCGTGTCAAAGTAGTCAACAAGTTGTTTCTTCAATCTAAGAATGAGATCAATATTATTTCCAATAATGAGAAGGTCATCTACATATACAGCAACAATCAAAGTGTCTCCATTGGTATGGAGTACATACAAGTTGTGATCATATTCAAAACATTTGAAACCAAGTCAAAAAAATAAACTAGCGATCTTAGCATACCAAGCTCAAGGAGCTTGCGTCAAACCATAAAGAGACTTCTTGAGTTGACAAACTAGGTTAGAATCTATTTCAAAACCAGGAGGTTGTTCCACGAAAATTTCTTCAGATACGTCTCCATGAAAAAGGGCACACTTCAGATCCATCTAATGGTTTTTCCATCCAAAATGAGTAGCAAGGGAAAGAATCAGTCAAACAAAGTTCATCTTTGCAACAGGGGAAACGGTTTCAGTGTAGTCGATACCTTCTTGTTGAAAAAATCCCTTCGCAACCAAGTGTGTTTTATGTCGCTCAACAATACCTTTAGAGGTAAATTTGGTCCTGAAGACACATCGACACTTCACAATGTTCTTTCCTTGCGGTCAGGGAACTAAGTCACGAGTGTGATTCTTCGAAAAAGAATCAATTTTAGTCTGCATAGCTTGTTCCCATTTAGATCATCCTTCAACATCTGAGTAGGAAACAACTCAAAAAAGATCGGAGGTTTCAAGAACACGAGTCATCAATGCAACGCTGGCATGTTGATTTTGACTTCGAATCTTTGATCCAGAGGAAACATCACTGGCATCAGGTCCAGCAGCTTAAATTGTCTTGTTGGCCCATCTAGGTAGGTAAGAGACAGGTGAATTGTTGTTCACTGCAGAAGGTCGATCAGAAGTTGGAACAATTTTAATCGATGGAGATGGCAGACCAGTTGAAATAGATATCGACATACTAATTGACTTGGAGGTCGATGGTCTAGTCAAAACATGAACACAGTTCGACTATCCAATCAAAGGCCTGAAAAATGAAACACGAGAACTAGTTGTGGAAACAACATCAAGGGGATCATTCTACAATAATATAGAGGAAGCATTCAACAACTTAATTATAGAATACTTCTCATCGAACCATACATTTCGTCCAATAACGATTTGTCATTTGACATTATCAAATGATCAATAGGGTTTTTACTCTTCATAATATCCCATCATGATGCAAGCATGACTCTTTGCATCCAACTTCTTTCTGCAACCATCATAAATATGAGCCCAGGAAACACATCTAAACACAGGGAGGTGGCTAACTGAAGATTTATTTCCACAATTCCTATACTAGGCCACAACATGAATATGGTAACACTCCACCATAGTGAAAAAATGATTTGATTGTAGCATGGTTGGTGATAAAATTGACATTGTTCACTCACTTACTCAAACTGCCACAAGACGTGAAGGTGTACAATACTGATGGGGCATAACTTTCAACCGCAACACCTATTGGTAAATAGAGAATCTAGCTACAACCTCTACTAATTAAAACACAACTAGTCAAATGTACTCAATCCATTAATAACATTTCCTAATATCCAAGGTATCACCAGTAATAACCAAGGATGTACTTAAGTCTATATTTTTAGATCATATATCTAGATCCAATCTCTTGTCCAACATAGGAAATCAAACCCTACAACTCTATTTTGACAAAATAGTGCCATACTCCTTATTTTTAGAACAGATCTGAAATAAATTTTGTGATTGAAAAAATAGTTTACACAATACACCGCTTCATCCTAGAGATGAGGASGCAGATACTTGGCCTGGAAAATACATCTAGTAATTTTGACTAACATAYTATTCTTGTGTTCGATGACCCCATTCTGTTGAGGTGTGTGAGGAACCATGTATTCTTCAAAAGGTCAATTTATGTACTCACCGCCATTATCTGATATCAGGCACTTGATGGGCCTGCCACATTTCTTTTCARCAAAGGCTCTAAATTCTGTGAACTTTTCAAAGACAAGATTCATATTCTTCAGAAAACAGACCCAAGTGAAATGAGAGAGATCATCAATGAAAGTCAAAATATACCTTATACCTACTAGGGAAGGTAGATTGATACAACAAACATCATTATGAACCATATCCAGTAGATTATGTGCTCACCATGCTTTGCTAGAGACAAAGGTTGTTTTATGATGCTTTCCTGGCACACAACCTTTACAAAACCCTTTAGGAGAAAACACTTTAGGTAAACCAACAACCATGTTCTAAGTTTCCATCCACTGCAGACTTTGAAAATGTAGATGTCTAAGTCGTCATGCCAAGTTCGACTTCACTAATCAGTGTGAGCAACAAGAGAAATTTTTTCGTTGTCGATTCAATTGTGTCACATAATTTAGATAGAATTTTCTTCAGGTCGAGAAACCCTCTAGTGACAATCAACTGACCTTTCTTCAAATAACGAACATAGAACTGATTTGGCCAAAATTCTACAATATTACCTATATGTGTTAACTGAGCAATAGACAACAGATTTTCACTAAGGTTTAGCACATGATAAATGTCAACAATTCTCCCATGTCAATAGGTAACAACACCTTGACCAGCAATATCCGGAGTAAAATCATTAGCAACATAAATATTCCTCTCCTTGGCTTCGTCCAAGGACGCGAACAAGGAAGCATCCTTAGGCATATGATGAGTGCACCCAGAGTCGATTACCCACTCGTTTTGTGCATAATGAGATAGCAAGGTGTGAAAATTTCCGACTTGGAAGGTGAAATTATTAGTGGGTCGGGGTACAACGGGCATGTCTCCTTCAAGGAGTTTAACCTTCTCCTCCAAATCATCTCTCTTATTGTAGTAGAATTTCTCCACATGTCCAGTCTTTCCATAGTACCGACATGTCTTCTTCTTTCGAATTTGCTTGGGTGCATCTATTTTCCCCTTAGGTTTTTTGTCGTGGCATCCAGGTCTCTGTTGAGAGGTATCAAACCGTACCCTTTCCCTTTGATTCGACTTTCTCTTTCCTTTGATCAAGTGGGCTTGATGTTTGACACCAATCTTGTCTTCTTTAAGAAGTCTATGCTAATTTGTAATTAAAAGACCACATAACGCTTCAAAGGTGTAATCATTACCATCTTCCTTGTGTGCCTRTCAATTGTTGTGGAAATTCGAGATGAACACGTCGAATGGTGTTCTCAAATTCATCATACTAGCTCAGTGAGTTKCCCATCCATCTTCTGATAATTCTTTCCAGATTTTCCTAAATTCAATTGAAGTTTCTTTACATGTGCCAAATACTCCTCTATTCTATCAAAAGAATGAGGATTGAGAGAGATCGACTCTTTCTCCAACTACATGACATTGCTTTCATTGACTCTGTCAAACAACAACTTTAGTTTCTTCCAAACTTGATGAGGGCACTTGATTCCACTAAGGAAAAAATGAATCTCCCACGAGATATAGGTCGTGATGCCCCACAGCCTCATCCTTCTTTCCATCAACAACGAACTTTGCATGATTTTTTGTTGGATCTGGAATCGCAATCTTCGTATACAACCATAATCCTTTACTCTTCAATAGGGTTTCCATGTACGGTTCCCATATTGCATAATTTGATTTGTTTAGAATAAAATGATCAATCTTTGAAGCCATCTTCGCTATCTAGAAAGAAACAATCTTGTTTCAATAAGTTACAATCAACAAACCATTGGCCCAGATTCAATCACACAACAGATCTGACTCAACAAGGTTTGTAGATAACATGAGAGGTTTCAAACCATCGGCTTTGATACAATGTTGGGAAAGGGGTGGAACCTGTTACGAAACATACAAACAATTTTGCAGATAATCAAAGAGGGGATAAAAATTTGAAAGACAAAGGTGGTGTCTAACGACATTGTTAAAACACTTAAGAAAAGTGCATTGTGATCAGAACATCACAATGCATATTGGACCTTCATATCTCCATATGATATCACTTCGATTGCTTTATGATAATGACCTAAGTATTTTGTTATTTATAGCCTCAATATCTAACCAAATTCCATGAAATTGGGAAGGTCTTGTCCACATATAACCATTGTTTGTTAGAGTTGACTCTGTCAAATCCATGTTGTCTATTCATCTCGGAAAGGATGGTCAACCTGACCGTCCATGCGTCCAACTTGTAGTCGATTGTTGGGCTACTCGATCCACCGCCTGACTATCTTCAATTGTTCGTCGATTTTTTGACTGACAGGGATGTCGACTACTCAGTCGACTAATGTAGAGATCTAATTGATCACTTGATCAACTGTATCCATATGTGGTTTGACCACCCGATCGACTGAATCTAGGAGAAGTCTAATGAACCATCAATGCTTGATGTTCCAATAGGAAATGAAGAAACATTTCCAACTACATGATTACCCCTCAAATGTAGAAGCTAGAATTGCAGCCTACCAGTTGCAAGGAAAGGAAGTCGTGTGGTGGGATTAGCTTAAGAAACTCAAACACATTGATGAGAAGAAGGTCTCATGGAGGCATTTCAAAGGATATTTCCAAGAGAAATATGTGTTCAAGCATTACTATGAAAGGAAGATGAAATATTTATTTAGGCTCAAGTTGGGAAGCATGACAATGGATGAATATGAGAAGAGACTCTTTGAATTGTTGAAATATGTTGGCTTCATAAAGGATGAGAAAGTCAAAATCCAAAGGTTTATCAGTGGGTTACCTTATTTCTACAGTGACAATATATAATTTCATAACTCCGGGACTTTGGAGGAAGCCATAAGGTGAGCAAAGCATCTTTATGAGTAGAGCATAGAAAGGTGAGTTTTCCAAAAATCTTGGAATGACAAGATGAAGGGTAAAAATTATCAAAGGAAGAAAGGTTTTAAGCCACCCTTTTTCAAGAAAAAATCCCAAGCAAATCAACAAGGTCAGTTAACCCAAAATGAGCACAAGACTGCAGATCCATTTGAGAAAAGGCCAAGGAAACAACCTGTACAATGTTGGGGATGTGAGGGAAATCAATTATATAGGGATTTCCCTCACAAAGGAGAAAGAATGAGGATTGTCCACAACATTCACGAGGCTGAAGTAGTTGAAGACACGAGAGGAAACATGCCAAGGATTTATGCAACCTTGGAAAAAAAACAAGCATAATATCAATCCCCTATGATTGAAGTGGAAGGTAAGATTGATAACCATCCCATAGCAATTTTAATTGATTATGGAGCTATCCATAGTTACATAAACTCTAACATTGTTGAAATATTTCACTTGCAAAGGAACAAGCATAAGAAATATTGGTTAGTTCAATTAGCCACAAGGGATAAGAGGAAGATCAATGAGTTAGTTAAAAATTGTCCAATAGACATGAATGGACTCAGCACAAAGGTAGATGTGAAAATTATGCCATTGGGTTCATATGATTGTCTAATTGGGATGAATTGGTTGGAAAAACACCATGTTGTCCTAGACTGCTACAACAAGACAATCACATGTATTGATGAAGAAGGGAAGCAAGGCATGGTTTAAGGCATTCCAAGAGTTGTAGCTATGAGATAAATTTCATCTATGCAATTGAAAAAGAGCTTCTAGAAGGGATGCCAGATTTTTGCAACCCATATGAAAGAGGAAGCCAGAGATAAAGTGGCAAGCATTGAAGACCATATAGTCTTGAGAGATTTTGAGGATGTTTTTAGAGAAATCCTAGGACTTCCACTAAAGAGAGACATTGATTTCTCTATTGATTTGGTGCCACGAGTTGCCCCAGTGTCCAAGACACCTTACAGAGTGGGCACACCCAAATTGAAAGAGTTGCAGATGCATGTTGAAGAATTGTTAAGGAAGGGGTATGTGCGTCCAAGTGTGTCACCTTGGGGAGCCCCAATGTTGTTTGTAAAGAAGAAAGATGGAAGCTTAAGGTTTTGTATTGATTTCGGATAGTTGAATAAGGTCACCATAAAGAACAGATATCCTTTGTCAAGGATTGATGATTTATTTGATTTGTTGAAAGGTGAAAGATTATTTTCCAAGATTGACTTGAGATTAGGTTATCATCAAGTGAGGATAAAGAAAAAGGATATCAACGAGACAACATTCGGGACAAGGTATGGGCATTATGAATTCATGGTAGTTTCATTCAAGCTATCAAACGCACTGGTATTTTTCATGTGCCTAATGAATGGAGTGTTCAAGGAGTACCTAGACAAGTTTGTAATTGTATTACTAGATGATATACTCATCTACTCAAATATAGAAGAGGAATATGGTCAACATTTAAGAATGGTGCTAAAAATTTTAAGAGAGCATAAGTTGTATGTCAAGATAAGTAAGTGCATCTTTTATCAAATGAAGATTCATTGCTTGGGGCATATTATTTCAACAGATGGGATAGTAATGGATCCTAAGAAGATAGAGGCCATTAGAGTATCGTTGGTGCCAAGAAATGTTACAGAGGTCAGATCATTCATGGGTCTTGCAAGGTATTATCGAATATTCATAAAATGATTCTCAAAGATTTCAAGCCCAATCACTTATTTGCAAAAGAAGGGAGTGAAATTTTAATGGATTTCCAAGTGTGAAGAAAGTTTTTAGTAGCTGAAAGACATATTGAAAAGTGTTCCAGTCTTGAATATCGCAAGTCCAGACGAAGATTTTGTGGTGTGCACCGATGCATGCAAGGGAGGGTTTGGTGGATTCCTCACACAAAAAGATCATGTGGTGTGATATGAGCCCCAAAAATTAAAAAAGCATGAAAGGAATTATGTTACCCATGATCTAGAGTTAGCATCCATTATTCATGCATTAAAAATGTGGAGACATTACCTCATGGGGAAGAAATTTGAGCTAAGGATAGACCATTGTGGTATGAAACATTTTTTTGGACAGCCCACATAAAATGCCAGAACAACTAGGTGGTTGGAATTCCTCAGTGAATATGACTTTGAGATTAAGCACATTAAAGGAAAAGAGAAACAAGTGGCTAATGCACTCAGTAGGAGAACACATGAGATGCATGTTGCAACCATTAGCATGTAAGGTAAAGTTATTGCAACAAGAAATTCAAGTCAACGTTATTTGGAAATAAAAGAAACATTACAACAAGGCAATTTACAACATAAATTTAAAGAATTTGAGTTAAAAGAAGATGGAGTTATCATGTACAAAGGAAAAATATATGTGTCGAATTCCAATGAGATGAAATATACAGTGATGAGGAAAATGCACAATATGCCATATGTTGGGCACCCAGGATATCAGAAAACAATTGCAGTTGTAAGAAGCCAATATTTTTGGCCTGGAATGAAAAAAGAAGTGGTTAATTACATAGCTAGGTCTTTACAGTGCTAGAAGGTGAAGATCAAACATAGGCATCCAACGGTGCCCATTCCAGAAAGAAAGTGGAAAGTAGCTATAGCTATTTTAATTACTAAGCTTCCTAAAACAGTTAAGCAACACGATTCCATCATTGTGGTGGATAAATTAACTAAGATATCACATTTTATTCTAGTGAAGACCACCCACAAGGAAACAAATATTGCAAAGATCTACATGAATGAAGTTGTTATGCTACATGGAGTACCTAAGGCGATAATTTCACATAGAGATTCCAAGTTTACCTCCAATTTTTGGAAAGGTTTTGGGATAAATCTAAATCTCAATACAACGTATCACCTGGAGTCGGATGGGAAAACAGAGAGGACTAACAGAATAATTGAGGACATAGTCAGAATGTGTGTGATGGACCAATCATCAAAGTGGGAGGATTATATCCACTTAGTGGATTTTGATTACAATAATGGGTATCGAGCCTCATTGAAAATGAGCCCATTTGAAGCATTGTATGGCAGGAAGTGTAACACACCAATGAGTTGGGATAATCCAACATACAGAGTTGTCCTTGGGCCAGATTTGTTGAAGCAAATGGAAGAACAAATGACCAAGATCAAGTAGAATCTAAACACTTCCCAAGATCGACAGAAAACTTATGTAAACAAGAACATAGTTTTCAGAGATTTCAAAGTGGGCGAACATGTATTTTTAAAAGTGAAAGTGAAGAGAAGTTCGCTAATATTAGGAAGTTTCCCAAAGTTGGCAGCAAGATATTGTAGACCTTTTGAAATATTAGAGAAGATAAGGTCAGTTGCATACACACTAGCATTGTCTGCATCCATGAGAGTGCATAATGTATTTCATGTGTCATTATCAAAGAAATATGTTATTCACATGTTGATGCTCGAATCAGCATCATGATCATATTTCACAAAGTGTTGCGCAATTGTAGGCATCTTTACATTTGACCTCACCTTCACCTTTACCTGCAAACATCTTTGCCATTTTTCTCTCTTGATATACCTACAATAAACAAAACAAGAGAAGGGAAGCCTTTCCTAAGAAAATCGTGTTATGTTAGGTGCTTAACATGGAGATCAACTAAATTACATGGCACAAATATAAACATGCAAGCAAAAGAGATATATGATTTTGCATCGTTATCTTGTATGTTGATATGGTGATGGGATTTATAATGCCAAAGATGGGTGGATCTTGTATTTGAAAATACAATGATATGGTTGTGTTGTTAAAGGTTGGCCATCATATGGAAGTTATATTGTTTTAAAAACAATATAACATTTATATTATATATTCTTTAAATCATAAAAGGTCTCTTCTTCTGGGGCATGATCAACCCTTTCCATCTTACAAAATTTGAGAAAGGCCCAAAACCCGAACTCCATTTGTGCATCCTCCAGTTTATATTAAGATCATTTATAGATTGTTGTGGATCAAATGATAAAAATGGTTTTATCAATACCATCCATGTATTCAAAATTATTGGATTACATCACAAAAATGAATTTCAAAAGAATAAAAAGAAAATGTATTCACATGAAGTCACATAGCCTTGGGCATACGCTTCCCAATGTTTAATATAATCTAAGCTTCCCTCCCTTGCATGGTAGATTTTATGGAAAACTTCTTATAGTATTTATTGGCTTACAACATAATCTTTGATCCCAAGGAAAGCCAAGAAAGGGAATGAGTCCAAACCCCAACACACATGACTATAGAAGTCGCTCTGAATACTAGAGGAAACATTATGAAGGAATTGGCGTGTATATAAATGAATTATTTATCAAGAGGACAGATTATCTTTTGGAATTATACATAAGTTTCCAATAAAAACATTTTTAAAAGAAATAAAACTTTTTCGAACAAATATTTCAACAAAAGAAAAAGAAGCTAATGGACGTCTCAAATTAAGTAACGTTCCACCAAATATTCTCTTATTTTTTTAATGGAGAAAAAAAAAGACGGTTCTTAACCATAAAAACATAAAAACATAAAACATATAGAAAAAAATAATAATGACAAAAAAAATCCATGTAATAAAGATCTCAATTATTTAAGTTTTAAGGTTTCTCTATAATTTAGGGTAATTTAGGGTTTAGTTAGTTTAACTTTCTTTTTTAAGTTTTGCACTTATATCTTTCACTCTAATTTTATTAAAAATGCATTTTATTTACAAAACAAAATACAAATGATATAAATGCAAAATATATTAAAATGAAATATTTTCCAAATACAACAATTGTATTATTAATTTTACAACAATCATAGTTGAATTTACTTCTCATGCACACACACATAAACATAAAAATCATATAAATCTATAAAAATTGAATAATTGTAAAATCATTCATAAGAGATTAGTACTTGGACTTCTATGTTGTTAGGGTCTAATGTGCTTTATTTCTAGGCTATAAAATAGGGTGACCATTCCCGCATCTTCTTGGTTAGCCGATCATGAGGTTCGAAATTTTGGTGTTAGGAACTCCCTAGTTCTTTGGCATCAACATTACCCTAACCACATAATTGATTGGATTGTGATCCAGGTAGAACACGAAGGGGATTTTTGGGTGGAACCAATACCCATTATGGACCAAAAAGTCAAAGTGCTTAGGAACAAATCTATAGGGATGGTAAAGGTTCAATGGACCAGTTACAATCCTGAATGCTACATGGGAGCATGAAGAAAACATGCAGGAGGAATACCCGCAATTTTTTGATAATTTTGAAGAAAACAAAATATAAGAATACAAGACTCCATTTTGAGCAGCTAGAGTTCTGAAACCATATCTTAGAGTCCTATACAACCNTGATGGAACATGAGAGGAACATGAGATTTTGGTTGGAATTGTTGTTGGAGTTGTAATTGTACAATTTTTATTTCTTAGCATTATGATGTAAATTTATGCATATATATCAACATAGTGTGCACCAAGGTAGACGCACTTTATTGTAGGGGAGGGAAAATGTAACATCCCCCATATGGTTTAATTAATGCTTAATGTAGATATAATATATGGTTGTGGCCAAGTCATGTATATGTGAATTATATTTCTAAATTTTAATAATAAAATGTGATGTCAATTGTTGGGGGACATGGATGGAGATGGGGGTTGATTAATCCATAAGAGAGGGGAATTTCCAAAAGTTTCTAAGAGGGGTCCAAGGGGGAATTACAAGTGTCTATCAATTCAACTCACTTCTTAAAATTAGTATCGGTATATGAACCTTAAGCATTGAATTCATGTAGTAGGGTGGGTGTGAGAAGTCACATCCCGTAGTTATTGAGAGCATGGGGGTTGAGTACAATCAACTTGGGGAAGTGTGTAAGTCAAACAAACAAGAAAAGAGAGGAAATTCATATGGACAGTTATAGCAGTTTTAGACAGTCATGTTTTTTGCATGAATAACAAGTAGAGAACATAGAAGAAGAGCATTGGAGATGGAGCAACTATGGAGGAAAAATTTTGGGACGATTGATGGAATGATAGTAGTGAAAGGGTACGTTTCTTGGGTTGGCCATATTTAGAGGAAGAGAGTTGGTTGAAAATCAGGATAGTTGTAGGAGATTACCGGTGGGTTGTGGGATTTTCTAAGATGTGAGTGGACAGGGAGAGGACCCCCCCTTTTGTGGATTGCTAGCCCCATCTCAGGGGAGACTTTCTCTTGATATTTGGAACAACAAGTTTGTGGTTGGGTGAAACATTTGTCCCAAGCAATTGGTTGCACAATCGTTTTTAAAAGATAAGTGTTTTATCTTGTTTCTGTGCTTCATTATGAGTTTAATCGTTGTGTATTAACTCTATGTTTGAGAATGATTTATATGATGTTGTATTTGATTTTATTAGCTGCATTTTATGTTATTTTAGAATGTTGTAGATGCATCTAGTTCATGGTATCCACGAATGGTTAAAACTATATAAGATTAATTAACATAGCATTTTAATTTTATGAGTATTTATGCATAGTGGACCTTAGTTGGGCTAGGGAACATTACATGTAATAGATATGTAGCATTGGAACAATGCTCAGATCTCTGTGACCACTATGGAAGGAAAACATTGTTTATTATTCCAATGAGTGTCTCAGTTGTTCCTTACAATAGATTTTGAAAAAATGTCCATAATTACTTGCCAATATCTCAGGCAAAATCGGATGGCTACTCATTGTCTCAACTAAAGTAATTTGCAGGCGTCTTGGATGAGAGCAAGAAAAAGGCATATGTATATGCATATTTTTGGAAACGAAACATGCATTAGATAAAACACCATTATTAAGAAACTCTCTCGTTTCCATATTGACAAACAAAACTCCAATTGCAAACGAATTGAAGATTGACTTGCATACTCAAAGTCTCAAGATTTAAAGACATGATGAGTTTAAAGTTGATAACTTAGAAGAGAAAGGGGAATATGAATGGGGATCTGAAGCCAAAAACAAGGAAGATAGAAGTGATAATTCAACGATAACCAAATTAAGAAATTAGTCAATGATAACCAAATTGTGTCTCAAAGGGCACAAGTTAACAAGTTGGATATTGCATACTAAACAAAGAATCTACTTTGAAAATTTCTAGTACGCATGCAAAATGATTTTTCAAGAAAAATAAAGAAAAATGAAAACTTGAAAATGGGGTGATCTCTACTAGTCTAAAAAACACATAACCACATAATATCACCACAGTCGCATCCCCTAGTCCACAACCCACGAACCCACCTCATGGTGCCTTTTGTACACAATATACATATATGTTTTTGTTTTTATTTAAAAACATAATATGACCCGATGAATTAATACATGTATACATCTATGCATGTTTGTATGCATTATATAGTCTAATCAAATTAAGCCCAATACCATGACTAGAGGATGATACATAAAACCAAAATACATCATTCCCAACATCTAGAAATCTTATCCTATAACCTCACCCTGAGTCACCAAATCCTATGAAAAAACAAAAGGGTGATTAAAAACCATTGAAAACACTCAAAAAAGTTCCATCTTGGGGTTTCTCCCCATTGTTAAAAACTAGGGCTTGTGGGTTTTATGTGGTCATTTAGGCATACTTCAATCAATACACACACACATAATTGACCTGAGTAGAAACAAGAACACCCATTGTTACAGGTACAACATAGATATTTTAAGGACATTCAAACGACATGTTCCTCTACTTCATATAGAGTGGCTTTGTATGCATTGTTGTTGCTTCTAGTGCCTAACCCTGACCCTAAAATAACATCAATATCAACAAAGAGTCATCGTAATTTGTAATGTTATTATTGACTCACCCTTCATTTTGAAGCAAATTCTTCAGAGAAGAGAAATCTTCCACAATTTGCAATTACATTGATAAACCCATCAACATTATCTGCATTTCCAGAAGAAACAATCTCCATCTTTGTAGAATGATAGCAAGCGAGTGCAGTTGCATGAGAAGCAAGGGTGAATCCCTTTCTTCTATGGATTTGTAAGGAGAATTCAACAATTTTAGTTAAAAAAAAATCAATAAAGAAAAAACATGAGAGTATAATCAAATACAATAAATCACATATACCTTCAGTTAGTTTAGCCAATGAGGAGAAGAAGAAATAGGAGATGAAATATTTGAAGGCAAAGGAGGAAAAGATGAAGCCACCTTCAAATCATTTAAAAATTATTTTTCACTAGTAATTTTCCTTACAAATCCAAACAAAACCTTTGCAACTTTCACCTCTTGCTCTGAAAATGCTTCCAACACCTACATAATTAAATAAAAACTAATTAATAATTAAACAGAATCCATGTTTTTTTGGGGTCTATGATGCAATGGGAACCAGATTGAATTGTATAATAATAAACCCTAAATTGTCTCTACACTCTGTTATAAACCACCATTAATATTAATATTATTGTTGGACCCTTGTAGACACTTCCATGGGCCCTATGCTTCCAAATGCTTATAACTCTTAGGAAACTCTTAGTGAGACAAACCCCAAGAAAACAAAAAAAAATTGAAAGAAACCTCTTATAAGGATTTTCGACTCTATTGGGGAACCGTTTTTTATTCCATTTCCATGGTCGCGTCGCCATTCCACACCCTACAAGACAAACGCAAAAATGGAGAAAAAGAATGAAAAACATTGTAAACCCCAAGCGACATGAGGAAAAAATACTACCCGAAGAAAAAGAGGTCGACGATTCCAACACGAGTTTTTCCTTTGTGGATCTCTTCCATGGTGCTCTCAATGAAAATGCAAAACACCCAAAACAAAGCCACGGAACTTTGGTCAAATTCACTGCATAAACTTTGCATTAAATGCAATGTGCCCGGAAAGTAGGCTACGGTAGTAGGCATTAATTGTAGTATGCCCAAGTAGTAGGCTATGGGCCTATCAAATCTACTCTCTATGAAAATCCCAAAGCAACTCCAGATCTGTCGATATTGTGGTGTCATGTCAGCACATTAAGATCAGGACAGAAACACATGGCTTTAGATCCGTCGATATTATAGTGTCATGTCAGTGCATGAAGTGTAGGACAGAAAAACATACCAACAAAATTTTTAAATTTTTTGTTTTAACCCAATGTCACCCGAAATAAGATGAAAAATGATCACATTACAGTCATACCACATTGTTGACCAATCAAATGCAAGATAATTGGTTCTTTAATATATTTATATATTTCGATTTTTTGATTTGTAATGTTAAACATTATAAAAATTATAAATTTAACGAATTAATAGAAAGTCAAAGTGTTTTTGACCCATAAACGATTACAATATAACCTACTTATCAAAAGGTATAATAAAGTAACTTTTAACCAAATGAGTTATTTCAAAAGATATAACAAATGTTATGGTACTCTTTTTTTTCAAGATATGCCTTGCGTGCTCACCCCGAAAACCCTTAATTTTTCTTACAAAAAAAACTTCAACACAACCGCACACAAAAAAAAAGCAAATTCCTAAAAAAATCTAAAGCTTTATAAGCTGAAGGTTAGATCTCGGTTGGTCTACTTGGAAAATACAACTTTTCTTCTTTGTTTCTTATTGTCGAGATCGCACAAGGCACGAGGTAAATAGTATATGCAAAAAAGAAAATATTTTCCACTTTGTTTCTGATTTACTGAGTTGGCACAAGGCACAAAATAAAGAGCATATACAAATTGGAAAGGGAGAACACCGAAAAAAAAGAAGAAGAGCAAAATGAAATATTAAATAAATAAATAAACTTAAAAAAAGACATTATATACCTCTAGATTCTAATATAAATGGTCATATCTTAGACAAACAGAAACATTTTCGAGTGAAATGAAAGAGATTCCAACATTAAAATCACTTCATATGCACTAGAACTTTTATATAAGCGGATAAATGCTCAAAAATAACATAATCCAAAAGTCCTTTGATGCATGTAGTGACACAAGTTCATTTTGTCGATCAACAATGGGAGCAAGTCTTCATAAGCATTATGATACCATGTTTGATAAACAAGGTATATCCACATGGATCGAACACCTTAAGTCAACTACTCAACAAATAAATCAAAGATCAATACACTTGTGTGTTACATGGTTAAAACCCTCAAAGAGGGAAATAGTCCACAACCCCAACCAATGAGACCACTTGAGACAATATATTAATGCAAAAGGAAAATAGTTTACATATGATTCTCTCACAATCAACTGTCAAGAAATGACTCTCCATCATGCTCTTTAAACAGATATCATGGGCCAATCAAGTGTTAAGGCATGGATCAAGTCTTGTTAGTATTGAGGAGAATATGAACCATCAAATCACTTTATGTCTGGAACATAATTGTGACCATTGAATTAGATAATTACAAAAGCACATTAAAAAAGCACACTTTACCTAGAGACATCTTAAACCGGGTTGATCTTAACTAACTCTTGAGTGTCTAAATCCTAACATCCCCCCTTAAGAACAACTTAGGATAGGATTCAAGGATTTACAAAGGTGACACAATAAGAGAAGGAATGAGGCATTAGAGTCTATAATTTTCTATTGTAAAATTTGTTATACTAAAGCAATTTTAAAGCCTAGTATATGCTTGAAAAAGTGTGCCCTCGAGGCTAAAACATGTTGGCATTTGTTTGGTATCTTTTCTCTTGAGATGCCTAGTGTATTGGGTTGAAGTGAAATGAAATATTGTCCATTGTTTACTACTATAAATTAATATTTCATATGAGCCATGAGGCTAAAAGTTTACAATGGTTAGATCCAAGAAACCTCTAGTAAGAGAGGTGAAATTTTAGATTTGCATTAATTGATCTAGAAATTCGAGAGGTTTGTGACCTCCTATGGAAGATGGAGATGACATCATTTGTGTAGAGGAGGAGCCAGTTAGCAATATGACAAAAGTTGTGGAGGAAGATTCCAGCTAGCATGATGGTTTATAGTTGGACCTTGATAAGTTCATAATGCATCATCTTGATGATGATAATCTGGTCCTAACAATGGAAAATATTGCAGATCTGAAAACAAATGCTAGCAAGGAGAAAAATGCATATTTGATGGAAATTTTAGATCTAGACAACAATTATATCGACCCGTTTCAAGAGTTTATAGATTTATCTTGTAGCAGCTCCTCATTGTTTTCATATGGGCTAGAAGACATTATTATTATGTCAGTGTCTAAGTTCATTGTCAGCTCAGAAATAAAGGTTTTTTCAGCACACCAGCATCAGGTTTTCAACATGTATCTATTCTATATGGTGATCACAGAGATGCCAACTTGTCAACGTGTAGATTTCAATGAATCCTTGTTTTCCATGATGATGAAGCACAAGGGAAAAGAATCAGAGTAGGCAGCTAGAAATAAGAGTGTTTTATGGCTCATCAGTGGTTATATAAGTCCTGTTGACTCTTGGATAAATAAGTCTTGTAGCAAATCATATTGGTGTTCACATATGCTTGAAGGTATCATTAGAGTACAAGTACTTGCGTTCATCTTCAACTGAATAGTGATATGGGCCACATCTTGTGAACATTTGAATGTTAAATTTTTGTTGTTTTGTTCAATGAGCAAGTACAGAGGAAGAACTTGGTCAACTGATAGATCGCTAAGGTCACTACACTGGATTTTGTGTTTCACCTAGTAGTGTCATTTCCAGAATGCTAGATTAGAGTAGGAGATGAAAAAGTCCACTTGGATAGTAGTAGCATCATTTTGTTTTTTTTGGGTTGTTACTGATGTACAATGATAAGATTTTGGGGTTCTCACATCCTATTGAGAGGAGCATGTGTCCCACAATTGGAGCTAGTTGTTACCCCTCGTTTTAGCAGGGGTACCTATAGTAAAAATTTTCACCTTCACGGGCATTTTGATGAGCAAGATAATCTAGTTTCTTTTTTATTTTTGGGTCATCTTCAAGTTTTCCAAGGTAGTGCACATATCCCAAGGCATTGGCCACACTTCTTGGGGCATTGTTAGAGATATTTTTCATACATCCTTGACATGCCACGTGAAGGAATCTTGAACGTTGTCCTATTTGTCAACTTATGAGTTGGTTTTTGTTGAGTTTGAGGGTCGATTTGTACACATGGCAATCGTGGGGTTAGCTTGTAATATTTGATGATGTGGAGTGATGATATGTCATGCACTTGGAACTACCTTGATGATGTGGAATCTTTGGATGATGTGAGTATGGATTGAATGAAATTTCTTGAAGGATGATGAGTTGGAAATGAGGATTTATTTCTTTTAAGATTTTCGTCACTTTATTTATTTAGGGTTTAATGACCCAAAGTTTTACTTAAAATGACACTTGCATGATTCATGGAAGTCCCTTAATCCAAGATATTATCATGGACCTTCATTCAGAACATTGTTCCATAGGCTTGTCCTCTTCATTCAAGATTAATTAATTTTCTTGTTTTATTTAACACTTATATGGAGGAAGGGGTGGTTTTCTTATCAAATTTCAATTAATAATTAGATTTATATGAAGGAAGGGGTGGCTTTCTTATGAAAGTTCAATTAATAATTAGTGAATAGTTTGATGAGATTGGGACAATTAATTTCTTTCATAAGGTTCTTTTTACATAACACAAATCTAGAGGCTATTATGGCTCACCCTTGCAAGTGTAGATCTAAGTACTTAACAAACGATCCTTTATGTTTTGTGATCTCCTTATATAATTCTACTTTATATACTTTATTTCATATTTGTCCTCTTGTGGGACTTTATCAACCATAATTAGTCCTCTGACTACTTATGTTTTTCCTTCTCTAGAATTTCTTAGAAATTGAAACAACTCATTTGTATTGACCATGACCACATAATGGATTTTTCAATTCAATCATAAGTTCAAATCTAAAGGGGGATAGGGTATGTATACTTCCGTAGACTTTAGCAGACAAATCACTACACGAAGAGGATCCCTTATCCCACAAACAAAGACGTCTCATATACCAATTTTATGTCTGACCTGACCGCGACTTTAAAATTAGATTATTATTATTATTATGTAATCTACAACACATTAATTTATTAATAAACAAAAATTTTAATTTTAATGTTTTATATAATTTACTTTTGCTTACACCAAATTATTATGAATATAATTTACTTTTGATTACACCAATGAGGAGAAACAATTTTTATGTCTTAATTTTTTTTTTTATAGAAATAAGAATAACTTTATAGAGGATGTTCAATTAGATTTATTACTATCAAATACTATAGTATAGAAAATGTTAAATGCATTGTCATTGTGTACTAAAAAGTGTAACTCTATTTTTGAGGAATATGAATAAAGGCAATACTATATAGGTGTATGTATACTCGTGAATTATAATTAAGAGTATAACAAGTGGTATATGTCTATGTTGGTGCTTTGCTTTATCTAAATTGCCCTCGATTCACTTCTACTTCTTTTTCCCGTTATTGCACTCGATTCCCTTCCACTTATTTTTCCTTTTCCCCTTTATTCATTAACGTTTGAATCGGGATTGATTGTGGCAAAATACCTTTATTTTTTAGATTGATCGTGGCAACATACTTTATTTGAATCATTAGAGAGAGTTCTTTCTCCTCTTCATTACCCAATTTTATTTCCCACTAACGCTCAACACAATTGTTAAGATTGCATTTAAATGGAATGTGGATGAAGATGTACCAACGAGTACAAGCACATATATCACACTTGAATATAAAATTAGCACAAAGTAGTTACGAACTTAAGCTCGCATTGCCATTTTATTGGATATTATCATCATCAATATATCATACGACAATTTATACATGGATATGAATTTTATATTTATATTTTCAAATTAATTTTAAGATACATATTTGATTTATTAATGAGTATGTTTAAAAAGGCGTGTGAAATGGGTATGGTGTAGTATTATTAATAAAATATTTTTATTTTTTGGATTCAAAGAGGGGAAGGGTGAGTAGCAAGCATACTTACACTGCAACCAATCAACCATGATGTTAATAGGAGAAACTAATCCTTGTAACTACCTCCATTAGTTTAAGAATCATGATATATATTGGATCTTATATTTTATTTTGGACCACTTCTCTCAACCAATGTAGCACGGTAATTTTGTATAAGGAGGTATTTTTGTCATAGAAACAATTCCAGGATACACAAATGTTAGGCATTCTGACTTAGCAACGGGCATTGTTTAAGAATGTGTGTGAAAGCATTACTATGGAGTATTGTTAGTGATAGATTTTATTATTTTATCTTTTGCACAAAGAGAGGGTAGACATCTAAGCAACAAACATACTTAGACCACAACTAATGAACCAGTATATTAGTAGGAGGCACCACTCCCTTGTGGTTATCCCCATTGATGTAAGAAACATGGTATATTGGAGCTTATATGTTACTGTAGACCACTTCTCTCAACCCACGTGGATAGTAATTTTGTATAGAGAGATACCCATGTCATATAAACAATTCGAAGATGCACATATGTTAGCTATACCCAACTTATTAACATGCATTTTTTAGGAAGGCATGTGAAAGGGGTATTGTGGAGTAGTATAGGTGAGAGATTTTGTTATTTTGTTTTTCACACATAGAGAGCCGAGAAGGTCAAGCAACAAGTATACTCACACCGAAGCGAATCAACCATTATGTTAATAGAAGGCGTATGGCTACCTCCATTGATGTTAATGATCATGGTATATTGGAGCTTATGATGATGATAATGATGATTATAAATGTCCACTGAGATCAACTTTGGTTTATGAGACCTTAATAAATAAATAAAACAAGGAAATTATTTGGTTTGCTTTAGAATTTTATTTTTATGTTCAAAAAGATTGAAGAGGAGCTTTCCTAAATCTCCATAATTTTGATGAGTTAAAAGGTTAATAAGGTTCAACCACCTTTTTGTATAGAGAGGCATTTATGTCATAGAAACAATTCCAAGATGTGCAAATGTTAGGCATATCTTCTAACTTACTAATGGGCATTTTTTAGGAAGGCATGTGAAAGGGTATTGTAAAGTATTTCTAGTGAGAGATTATTTATTTATTGCATAGAGGAAGGGGGAAGGTCGAGCAACAAGCATATTTGCACAACAATCAATCAACCATTATGTTAGTAGAAGGTGTCACTCCCTTGTGGTGGTCCCCTTGTTGTAAGGATCATGGTATATAAGCTCTTATTCATTATCGTGAACTATTTCTCTCAACCAATGTGGGATAGTAATTTTGTATAGAGAAGTACTTATGTCGTAAAAAGAATTCCAAAACACACAGATGTTAAGCATGCATAATTATATTTTTATTTTGTTTTTCTTGGAAATAACTCCTTGGGAAACTTCCAGGCACTTCTGATCTTCCTAAGGATGGTATCCAATGTAAAGTGGGTGGTGTAGAATTAATGCATCTAATCCCATGGGAATCAAACTAGGGACCTAGATAATATGCATAGGTTACAAAAATTGTCGTAACAATTATATCACCAACCAATTGAATTAACCATCAAGACTATAATTGTCTTTTTATTATAGTAAACATAAACATATGAATGTAGCAAGAACATAAATGCACATATCATAATTACAAGGGGCGAAACAATATTTCAATAAATAAATATATTTCATGTAAGACACCATTACCTTCTTTTGTAAATAAGTGAATGTAGGAGAGGAATTAACAACAACCAATTTTATTTTCCTTGTATTTAATGACGGGACTTGAATAACCCCAGGCTTGAATGGATTTTATTAATGTGAGGCACATCATAAATACATTGAGATATGACCTTTGGTGATCCAGGTGGATATTGGTGGCCACCCACCTATTCCAACTGGCTCCTCTTGACAGCAGCTCCCTCTTTATAGATTTTAGTTCAACACATTTCTCTGTAATGGTGACATTTCTTTTTAATTGTGGGTTCGGCACTGAGAATATCTTGAAGCCCTACACAACATCAGGTGGATATTGGTGGTGCTTCTAATCCAACTAGCTTATTTTTTAAGTTTTCATGTCGATTATATCTTCTACGTACTTCGAGGAGACCATTTGGGGCCATTTCTAAATGATATTTTAGTTCCACAATCAATTTAGTGGTGGAGTCAAAGTTTGTGACATAATGTGTAGTTATAAAGACCTTTCAATGGGCTATCACGCGCCTAAACTGAAGGTTGTATGCAAAATTTATGACACAAATTGAGGTGCCAACTTACCCATGAGGCCCACATAGCTTTTGGTGTTTCATCTCCTAGGGTTAGGTTTTTGGATGTCTAAATTTTTCAATTGGTAGGCAGAGTCAAAGTTTGACGGCATAATGTGTAGTTCGCAAAAAGACCTTTCCAATGGGCTATCACACGCCTAAAACGAAGGTTGTATGCAAAATTTATGACACCTGGAAATTGAGGTACCAACTTACCCATCGAGGCCCACATAACTTTTGGTGTTTCATCTCCTAGGGTTAGGTTTTTGGATGTCTAGAATTTTGGCATTCATGAGTAATGTTAAAAATGCCTTTGGAGCCTCATTGTAATCATTCAACTCAGATGAATGCACGTAGCAGCCACATCTTTTCACAGAGATAGCTACCACCATTCTAGCAAGTTGTTTTCAGTTCTACAATTTTACAGTTTCAACCTATTTTATTTATTCAATAGAAGTTATTGTTCACTCGATATATGTTGTTGTTCTTTGTATCTCTGTGTTATTGTACTCAGTCTGTTATTCATTTTGTTCCGCTCATAAATCCAGATCAATGGCATCAGAGCAGTTTTCTCTTCATTTATTTTTCTTCGTGTATGTCGCCAACAAGATCTGGGTACAAGAAGTTGGGACTCGAACCAGTCGAGCCTTTTCAAGATCGGTCGCGCCGATCCCAACAACAAATCATGGGAGACAAGAAGAAAGATGATGGAGCAGGAGATCCTTTTAAACTTTTTCTCGAGGAAGCCCTTGCGTGACAAAGGAACAAAATGATGGACAACTTTGCACAGATCCTTCGGCAGCTTCCCATAGGAGACACATCTTCATCAAGCGGTCATGCAACCCCCTACAAGGTACAAGTAAATTTTGATATTCCATTATTTGAAGGATTGATAGATGGGAATTTTATACATAAATGGATGAATATGCTTGAAGGGTATTTTTCAGTCCACAATTTTTTTGATAGGGAAAAAATTACTTTTGCACTCCTCAAGGTCATCCCCCATGTTAAGAGTTGGTTGGATACTTACTCTGAGCAAAGTGACATAGAAGAATATGCAATATTTGTGGTCACCCTCACATGGGATTCCTTTAGGGATGCCATTAAAGAACAATACTACCCTATTGGAAGCTATGAGGACCAGTAAATAAGATGGACCACGCTACGTCAGGAAAGGGACCAAACAGTACCAGATTTCACCAATATTTTCCATACCCTACACACCAAATTAGGTATCAAAGACTATGAACGACGTATAGTGCTCAAATACCATGGTTTTTTGCATAGATACATTCAACCAAAAATGGAGTTTCTTGACATCGCATCATTAGATGTGGCTTATAGATATGTTGTCAAGATCGAGCATAAATTTAAACAGAAGAGGTGAGATTTTGGATCTGCTGACTCCTCACGGCCGAAGAAGGGAAAAGGCGGCCCCAACCCACACAACAAGGGATAGAGAAAATATGGACACTCTCAGGACAACCGGTCCAAGCCGCAACCCAAGAAGGGTAATGAGAATTTGAAGAATGACACAGGAAAGTGGTGTGAATAACATAAAATCCCTTGGCACAACACTGAAGAATGTCACTCCAAGCAGTCATTGGTGGCCAAGCTGAAAGATTCTAAGTCAGAGGCAGATTCTGACTCTGAATCAAATCTAGAAGGAAGGAAGTGGATTATCGATGTCGAACCCAACGCTACTGTCACTACCACCAAATTCGAGCCAAGCGATCCAGAAGGAAAAGTGGAATGGGAACGCCTCTTTCACTCCTAGATGTGGGTAAAGGGGGATTTGGTTCATTTCATTGTCGATAGCGGCAGCCAGAAGAACCTGATCTCAGTAGAGGTCATCCAGCGGCTAGACATGCTGATGGAACTGCACCCACAACCCTACACCATTGGTTGGCTTTTCCAAGGAAGAGATCTCTGCGTCAACCAACAGTGTCGTCTGCCCTACAACATCAAGCCCTTCAAAGATGAGGTATTGTGTTATATTTCTCCCCTTGAAGTTTGTGATGTTCTTTTAGGTCATCCATATTTGTGGAAGTGACATGTTGTGTATGAATCTAAACCCCGTAGTGTTATTATTACTTTGGTTAGACAATTGTACAAGATACTAGAGGTAGTGTCACCTACCGCTATTTCTTTAATATCTACTAAGAAATGCAGTAAGGTCATTTCACAGACTAGGAATTTCATCTTCTTTGTGATCCATGCTCAAAGTAAGTAGAAGGTCGTTGCCACATCTGTGACTTCTACACATAGCCTCTCTTTGTAGTARAATCAAGTGGAAGGGATTGTGGAAGAGTACATAGATATCTTCTCCTCACCCATCAGGGTACCGACGCACTACCAAGTAAAGCATCAAATTGATCTAACCCTCGGTGCACCTCTGGCTAATGGACCAATCTATCATTTCTTGCTGATGGAAAATGATGAAATCAAGCATCAAATCCAATATTTGCTTCAAAAGGGGCACATCAGACCCAACTCCTCCCCTTGCGGAAGCCCGATTTTACTGATGCAGAAAAAAGACTGGACATTGTAGCTATGAATTGATTATAGAGCATTAAACAAAATCACAGTTAGGAATCGGTACCCAATTCCCATAATTGATGACCTTCTTGACCAACTCAAAGGGAAAAAGTTCTTTAGCAAGATTGACCTAAAGTCTGGCTACCACCAGGTTCCTATCGAACCAACTAATGTCTAGAAGACAACTTTCAATCTAAAGAAGGTCTCTTCGAATGGTTGTTCATGCCCTTTGGCTTAACAAATGCACCAACAACTTTCATGAGGTTGATGGATGATGTATTGAGACCCTTCACCAACTCTTTTGTTGTGGTAAATCTGGATGACATCCTCATCTTCAGCAGAACTTGGGAGTGTTATAGCAATATTTGCCTCACCATTGCTATCTTGCACAGAGGGCCTTTTTCCATTTCCCTATGCAGACTTATCATCCCTTTTTGATGAATCCAGAGCTAAAAATATACATTTTTCCACATATACGCTCTGTATCATTTATACAAGATGCGTATACACTTGTTGCTCCACTACAACTCGCGTATATCAGAATTTGTGCCAAAAAACACAAAATGAGGTCGGGTTTCCATGTCACGACAGAATATCTCTGATCCTTGGCCTTCCATATACTGGAAACATTCTGACTCGGCCCTTCAATTGCATTCTGAAGGCTATAAGAGCACAATTTCGAGCTATGGAAAAGAGGAGAAAGCATTCAACTTTGAGAGCAAAGTTACTCTGGAGAAATTACTTCATATTGAGTATGCATCCCTTTGCCCCTCAAGTCTGAACATGGTGTTCAGCCCCCGAGCTCTTTCCCTATTGTTGAGAGGACCTCATTGCCTCTTTCCTATGAGCTTGCCTTTGGTGGAGGATTGAAGTGGTGGAGACCCAGTTGAAAGGAACTTGGTTTCTTGGTTTCAAACCGTGCCGACACGGAAGACTGTAGTGTTGTCACTTCTGTTGATCAATTATTAATAGAAATACTCCTT
>SNQJ01S0052347.1:45895-82903 GCA_010110895.2 Picea sitchensis | reverse complement strand
TTTATTATATTGCACATTAGTTTATATAACATATGTTGGAATTGAGTTGATTTCTGCAGTCATACCTGTCTGTTGTGGTTTACCCTTGGCCATAGAGAGTTTTTCCCTTGTAACAGATATGGCGACTCCACTGGGGAGAGATCTTCCTTCTAAGGGTTGAAGTACTTTTTCTTCTTACATTTCTCTTTTTCCTTTGTATTTCTTGTCGTATCACTGCTTGACAGATTATGTTCACTATGAGTCTGAGTTTTCAGCCTTTTTCCCTTGCCTGGCCTTGTTTTAAAGCATATACGCCCTTGTTTCCTTGACAGTCGCGTAGACACACTTGTTGTCTCACTGCAAGAAGTGTATATACGCTATGTTCTCCTGAACAATCACGTATACCACTTCCCCTTGCTTGTTTGATTGGTTTAGTGATTGTTGGGTGAGATTTGAAAATTGTTGAGCCTTCTTAGGTCTCTATAGTGCCTGTTGAGATTATCTGGGATGACAGGAAACCTATTTGGAGTTGAATTTTTGGGAGGAGTCTTTCTCTTTGTTTTCCATTTTTTATTTGTCCTTATTATCTGGGTTGTTTGCTTGGTTGATTAGTATTTTTCTCAAGTTATTGCTTTTATACACAGTAGGATTTATATATCAGACTGCTCATCAGTCCATGCATTTTCTTTTTAGTATATTGAAAATACAAAAAATAGGCATTTTCATCTTGGAATTTTTATCATTAGCTTAGCACATTTAGTGAAAGGTTGCATTTTACTTCTGAATTGCAGAGTTGAAATTGAATACTGCATTGTTCTTATTTATCATATCATTTATTGAAAAGTTAAAGATAGACTTTGCATTATATCAATATTGATTTTCTTGTAGAGTCATAACACCATGAGTTTCCCTTCCATACCTTTTTGAGTAACCACGGACAATAAAATTTACTCTTTAAACTAAAATTGATTAGTCACGATTTTATTTTTAGGGTGCACAAACTAGCCTAGGATTTAGTGCCTTGGAATAGGATCTTGTGAGTAAACTTCTCCACGGAAATTAAATCAACATATGTGTCTGAGACAAGGAGTTGAGAAGTCCATTGTATAATTGGTAATATCAGGAGGCTCCACTCACACCAGAGTTAATCACGAGGTCATGTGAAGTTAGTTGAAGGGATAACCCTTGGATACTCACCTAGCGTCAGAGACATTTCTGTGGATTTATTCGTATTTGGGGATCTTGCTAGTACCCATACCTCTATGAGAGGCGGTGCTTTCAAGGTTTCAAGCTTTGCTACCCTGCCCATACAGTGATCTGGACTTACGACTGCTCGCCTGTGCATCGATTATACAATGGTTTATTAGTTGTTTGACTTAGGTATCTCATAGGTTACTTGCAGGGGTTATTCTTCTTGTATCCTGAGTCAGATAGGGGTCGGACAACACACGGACTTTATGGAGGATTACCTCTCCAGGGGGATCTGATCGACTGGTTGTTAAGCCTACAAGGGCCCTTATAACTGATTATGTTACCTACAAACTTTAGCAGGGAGTCTCAGGTCCCTCTTGGATGAGACATACCTTCTTCAGCGAGGGAGGCCACTCTAGCCCGTTTGTATGCATATTGGTCATTTGACTTTTTGGTATCCTCTTTGATTACTAGTTGGCCTTACGAGTCTATACTGAGTCTTCATTATCACAGACAATGGAGTTCCTTTTGCTCCCTCATTTACTGCTACCCCCCCATGATGTCCACTCATTTCATGGGGATGGATCCTTCTGCTTCTCATTATGGTATGCATAATTATAATATGCAGTCAACGCCTTGGGTCTCTAATCATTTTTCTCATGGTATGCTTGATATGTATTCTCACTTTCCATACTCTGTCTTGCCACCTTATGCGAATGAAATTTTTGAGTCTGGGGGCATGATGCCTCCTTCTTATCCCTCTCTGTTTGGTGGGAGTCATATCCTTCAAACACCTCTTACAATAGGAGGTTGGAATCTTCCTTCCTACAAATCCACTATGCTAGAAGTAAGTGCCCAATTAAGAAATCATTCTACTTGTTACACTCTGTCCACTTATCCTTCTTCCACTATGTTGGTTCCTACGAACACTTTTCCCATGGCAGACCTCCGTCTACCCTTTGGTGTTTTATTCGGGGGGAATTCCTTTTATAATATGGGCAACCCCCCTCACAAAGTTCCTTCGTCTGGGGAAACATATATCCTCACATGAGTAACCCTTGTCATGTCACTTTCTCTTCACAAGTAGCTTCCTCAGTGACGATGCCCCTACAACCCTCTATGAATCAGTATGGAGGAGGATACTATCCTTCTGGACAGGGACAGGTTGTAAACCAAGATCCTTCCTGGCCTGCAATTTCTCAAAACAAATATTTCCTTGGACCTTGGTCTCAATTGTCACAATTCACCACCACCACGAGTCCAGTCACTACGTTTCATACTGGCATTGTATCACCAACCTATGCTAGTCATGTTGGATATTGGTCTACAACCTATGCAAGTCATGTTGAAAACCTGCAACCAGCCGCTGCAAGTCATGCTACGGGCACAAGTCTAGTCACTGCGTGTCATACTGGAATTCTATCACCAACCTCTGCTATTCATGTTGGAAATTGGTCAACAACCTCTGCAAGTCATGTTGAAGACCTGCAACCAGCCGCTACAAGTCATGATGGGGGCACATGTCTAGTCACTTCTAGTCACATTGCACATACATCGCCAACCTCTGCTAGTCATGTTGGGGATCCACCACCAACCTCTGCTAGTCATGTTGAGGATTCATCACCAACCTCTACTAGTCATGTTGGATATTTGCTACTAGCCTCTGCAATTCAAGCTACGAGCATGTCACCAACCACTGCAAGTTATGCTAGGGAAATTCATATGATTGTGGAGTCTAGACGTCTCGGGCGTAAGCCTAGATTCCTTTGCAGGACTTGTGAAGGAATTCACATTACTCATTTGTGTCCTGTTACTGCTGGGATACCATAAGCATGGGGCTCACCTAAGGGCCCTTTAGGTTCTGAGGCATCTATGGTTTCACAAGACTCCATTCCTTCTTTGGTTGATACAACAATCAGGATGATGCAATCTTCGGTTGACACCTCTTTTCCTTTAGGGGTTGATGTGTCCTTTTACCTTGTTGTCTCACATCTCGTTCAACCGATGTTCATGTCGATGCAATCTTTGACCGACACCTCTCCTATGTTCCTGGGTGATGTGTCTCTTGACCTTGTTGTCTCGCATATTGTTCAACCAACAGTCATGTTGATGCAATATTTGACCGACAACTCTCCTATTTTTTTGGGTGATGCACCTCTTGACCTTGTTGTCTCGCATCCTATTCAACCAATGGTTGAGAAAGTGGTCATATTGATGCAATATTAAATCAACCCCACTCTTCTCTTGGAGAGTGATAAGTCTAAGGAAGCGGTCGCACCAATGCAATTTTTGGTCGATCCCGCTCTTCTAGTTCTGGTTCTACACCTTCTATGCCATGTCCTTAGCATTTCTATTACTTCACCTTCTGAACAAGATACACCTCTCCTATGTTCCTGGTGATGCGGTCTTCGACTCCTGTTGTCTCGCATACGGTTCAACCAACACCATGTTGGATGCATTTGGACTGACAACTCTCCTATATTTGCGATGCACCCTTGACCTTGTTGTCTTCGCGTATCCCATTCAACCAATGGTTGAGAAAGTGGTCATATTGATGCAATATTAAATCAACCCCACTCTTCTCTTGGAAGTGACAAGTCTAAGGAAGCTGCCTAATGCAATTTGGTCGATCCCGCCTTCTAGTTCGTTCTCCACCTTCTATGCCATGTCCTTACCATTTCTATTACTTCACCTTCTGAACAAGAGGGATTTTTACTCTCCCTCCAAGTCCTGGATAGGTTCCCTTTGTTTGGGATGGTCTTGGCATCCAACGCCTCCGCCTATGTCTTTTCCAGAAGACATTATCCGATGTAACACGGAGATGATAACCTACGTTAGCATTTTGTCCTCCTCGACTTGGATTTAGTCTTCCCAAGCTTGTGTCGGTTCTTTGTAATATACTGACATTCCACATAATATCGGTATGAGAGCCTTGGCCTCCCCGCTGTGGCTTGTCGCCTAGAATCTTCCAAACGAGTCCTAGTTAAGCTCTCTTTGACTCGTCTAAAAACCGAAAAAGATTGTCGAGTGATTTGTCCCTTTCACACCTTCATTAAATGGACTTTTTGAAAGGTCATGAGTTTTAGTTAAGATCTTTTCCTCACTCGCTCAAAAAACCGAAGATTGTCGAAAGTGACGGTCCCTTCACACTCAAGTAAATTTGGATTTGAAATGTCATGAAATCTTAGTTAAGCTCTTTTCCTCACTCGGCTATCAAAAATAGAAAAGATTACCGAGTGAACTGGTCTCTTTCACACCCGTAAATTTGATTTGAAAAGACGTCATTCGTAGCCTGCTGGCCCCTTTTTTTCACACCAAGTAGACTTAAAGATATAAAAGGACATTTTTGGTGTTAAGTTGTGATTGCATCTCATGCCCTCGCTGCAGTATTGAGCCTTTAGCCGCTTCTCTCGCCAGGTGTTATAAACCGTTGCCTAAATAGTTTGCATCCTCAACCAAGCAGAGCCTTGTTTATATCCTTTCAATTTGACACCCTATACCGTGGAGGAAACATCACCCCGAAAGTGTCCATATCCCATATGCATTTCCTTGCATTAAGAATAGGGTACGCTCCAATCACCGGAACTTAGTTTTTCTTACTTGCGATGCTTGTTCCCTCCTTTGTATCATAGTTTTCATTTGTTATGAAAAAAAAAAAAAGATGGGAGGGAAGGGAGTACTATATTGTAATTGGCAGAAGTCCTGTCACCTTGGAACATAGCACACAGTTATTGAGTCCTTGTGTCATCATAATTTTTGGTTTAGCATGGCCTTAGAAGCTGAGCTCGCTATAGAAAGCTTTCTCTACCGACCGGTTAATCTTCCACTTATAGAGAATGTTATTGATGCCTCTTGCATCTAATTGTCAAATCATTGGCTCCCATGTTGTCGAGTCCTTTCACCATATGTCTCATGCTCTTGTTCAGCAAAGGAAGTCTATCAACCCTCAGGTTATCCATTCCTCAAAATCTTTAACTTGCATGTGTCGGCCATACCCTCAGTTTTCTCATAATCACATGATACTTTTTTCTTATCATGCACCCTGGCCCTATTTTTATCATTGGTAGGTCACCTGAACCCAACAATCAACATCTCATCATTGGTCACTGACTAGGAGGTTTCTTGTGTTCGAATGGCAAGACATATATTCACACTTTGGGATTCGTGCTGTCTTGATGCCATTAGCCTTATTGGTGGTTTCTTGCCTTGTCAGCAGTTTTTCATCAATGTATTGATATTCTGAGGGGATTTTTCATGTACCGCTTGCATTTGGCACACGGAAAGACACATAGGGTCATTGGTTTATGAAAATGGTCTTCGGCCCGACTTCCACCAAATCGAAGTTCTCGCGACCCCATGTTGATTGATTAGAGATGCCTTAATGCTCTTCTCTCAATGGGTCTCTTTCCATCGACTTTAGCTCATTTATTCTGATATGGGACCTAGATTTATATGAGTACCTTAAGGCTTGCAGTCATTAGTGGCATTTCATTGACGATGGGAATACATCAATGTCTCATGATCAATGGATTTCAAGTGTTCGACATCGAATTTTTCATACTTGTAGGAATGTACTGCGCCTCGACACCTACTTTCATTATTGGTAGGTTGTCTCTGCGTTTGTTAACGGTATACCTCAATGACCAAGTAATCAAACGATGGCTCATCGTGTTCGGTTCCTCACTTTATTCACATGATGTAGACTTTGCACCTTTGGCGGATAGTGAAGATCAAGACACCATCACTATGTGGCCCCAGTTTTCCTGAGTTGTTGCTTCCCTTCATTGGACCAGTACCGATTTGACTTCTCAAAGGGATCATGGGGAGATCGTGATTGTACTTTTTGGTTTACAAATATCTTCAAATTTATTTTGAGATTGTTTCATCGGGCCTTGTTCATGACTATGACAACCTTTGGCATGTAACCGCGTTTGTATTTTCCTACCATGGCCATGAGCACTTGTTTGGTATATTTTCCACATGGAACTGCATTGTATTCTTGGCAGCCATGTATGCAAAGTGAGTACATAATGTAATGAGCAATTGAGTTCTGCGTCCTCAAATTGGTTCTTACCACTCCACTTTTGGGTTATTTATAATGTATTTTGGCTATCGTGAGATACCTCCGATCTCACACATTAGGGGACATCTGTTATAGCAAGATTCTTTTGCCTCTGCCATTATCTTGTAGAGAGGGAATTTTTCATTTCCCCATGGAGACTTATCATCCCTTTGATGAATCTATAGCTAAAAATATACATTTTCCACATATACACATCTATCACATACAAGATGCGTATACGCTTTTTTCTCCACTACAGCTCGCGTATCGGGATTTGTGCCAGAAAAATACAAAATGAGGTCGGCTTTCCATGTCACAACAGAAGATATTTGATCCTTGGCCTTCCATATACTAGAAATGTTCCAACTTGTCCCTTCAATTGCATTTTGAAGGCTATAATAGCACAATTTCGAAATATGGAAAAGAGGTGAGAAAGCATTCAACTTTGATACAGGAAAAGTTACTACCGGTAAATTATCATTGAGTCTGCATCCCCTTTGTCCCTCAAGTCTGAACATTAATGTTCAACCCCAAGCTCTTTCCCTATTATTAAGAGAACCTCACTGACTCTCTCCTATGAGCTTGCCTTAGTGAGGATTGAAGTGGTGGAGACTCGGCTGTATGGAACTTTGTTTCTCGGTTTCAAACCGTGTCGACATGGAAGTCTGTAATGTGATCACTTGTTGATCAATTATTAATAGAAATACTCCTTTCCATGCTATTTGTATCTTGCAAATATAAGGATTATTATCTACGGGCATGTTTGTAATGTTTATTAATGGATTATGTTATCCGATGTGCTAACCCCTCTTTATATCATCACTATGTAATCTCTGTTTGCTTGTTTGTTGAGAACTCTTGTAGGTATAAAGCTTTGGGTCAGTGCTCAACGGTGAACATCATCAAACATTGACTCCAGGTAGGCCCTTTCTTATATTGCACATTATTTTATATAGCATGTTGGAATTGAGCGATTACCGCCATACCTGTTCGTTGTGGTTTACCCTGGCCATAGAGAGTTTCCCTTGTGGAGACCACATGCAACATATTCAACTGGTTTTGAGAATGTATGACAGCATAAGCTATATGCCAACTTGGAAAATTCTCCCTTGGCATGAACAAGGTCCAATACTTTGTTTACATTGTTGATGATCATGGAGTACATGTGGATCCAGCCTAAGATCCAAGTCATCTGTGATCAATAGCCCTAACCACACTCAACCAAGTCAGAGCTCTTGGGACTTGCCAACTTCTACCAATGGTTCATGTTGGGATTCTCCCATTAAAAGGCCCCAGCTATGACCAAGGGAGGGGGAAAGGAAAATTTCACATGGGGAAGGCACAACAATGAGCATTTGATGATCTGAAGCATCATTGTGCTCAGCTACAATACTCTCCTTACCCAATATACAACAATCGCTTGATGAGACCCGATGCATCCAACTATGTTATAGGTATCTCACTCAACACGGTCATCCAAGAGCATACCATAGTGAGATACTCTTAGATACCATCCAGAAATACTCCCACCTATGACAAGGAAATGTATTCCATTGTGCAAGTCAGCGTCAATGGAAACATTAAATTCTGGGAAAGGAGACAATCATCCACACTAATGAAAATCCTTTGCAGTTCATACAAAAACATGGAAAATTGCAGAACGACCACCACCAGAACTGGTCCACCTACCTGCAACATTACATATCAACATCAAGTATAAGACATAATAAATCATTTTGTCGACTACCTCAGTTGACCTCCTATTGTTTCACTCACCATTGTGCTCCAATTCTGTCCAAATTCCAACTTTATCAGGAAGTTCCATACTTCACCACCACCTATCGCCTCTTGGGTACGTAAAGGTGAATGCCCTAATTTTCACATTTAGATGGACTGTTGTTATCTAAATACCCCAAAGTTCCTATAAACGAAAGCATGCAAAGATGATTTGGGAGGCTCACTACAAATAATGGAACACATTTTTACGATAAAATTATGGTCATTCTAGAGAAGCATTTTATTGGCCAAAACTTCACAGATTAACAGGGCATATCAGATCTTGCAACTTCTTGTGACATTGCTGCCAACCATCAAGAAATGATTATTCACCCCTCTTCCTACTCTCGAGGGCCTTGGGAATCCATCTCAATGGATTACACGTCCTGGCCTTCCATCCACCAAGCAAGTAATGATTGTGTATTTGTGGTGGTTGAACAGCTCAAGATGGTCATTCTCACAACCTACAAGAAGAGCAACACAGTGGCATATACTACCAAGATATTCTTCGAACGAGTGTGGGTCCATTTTGGGATACCACAAACCATCATCTTTGATAAGGAAATCAAGTTCCTCAACACATTTTGGTCGAAGCCCTCACAATCGTTGGGACACCAACTTCAAGAATCCACCTACCTTCCACCCCCAAACCAAATGTACAAACAGCGTCGTGTCAATGATGATTGTGCACATCCTGCATGTATAACTCTACATTTGTGTACATGGGATGGTATATCTCTGTCTCAACAAAACTACAATAGGGGCTCTCCATATCTCCATCACCCATAGTCCATTTCAGTGGGTTGGGATTCCCGAACTTGTCCCATTGATGTTGCACTACCTCCCTAAAAAACCACAGATGCTACACATCTTCCCATGTTTAGTTGGAGGTCGACAAAGCCACTAGATTCATTGAGCGGATTCAGCACATCCACCAAGAGTCCATGATATTTTGTAGAAAGCCAATGCGGGCACAAGCACCATGATCAACATAGGGTACCACAAGTTTCGTGTGGGATAACAAGGTCTGGTAACATTTATGTGAAAGAGTGCTCATGGCCCCATTAGCTCCACGCACTTCGCTCTAGGCCTTACACTATCACCAAGGTTGTGGGTGACAATGCTTTGAGCTCAACACTCCCTCCTTGACTTGCACCTGTTCTACATGGACCTCTTCTCGCCATTTTTTTCCACCATTATTGGACTCCTTGAATATCAAAAAAATAGTTGACACCAATAAATCTCAACCCTAACTGCATGGAATAGGAATCCACTAATCAAAACAGTGGACACACAGGTTAAGGAACTCACCAGCAAATGATCCAACTTTATCTTGTTGTCAAGGCATCTCCCCATCTCAAGGAAAGTGGCTCTCACCCAGCCACCAGCAGAAATTTCCTCACCCTGATGGGGCATTCAACACAATGAGACCATTACTCCTATGAGGACTGATCCATGTGTATATTGGTGGACAACCACCTATTCCAACTGGATCCTCTTTGATAGTTTTAGTTCAAATATGTTTCTATAATGATGACATTTCTTTGTAATTGTGGGTTCTCAGACTGGCTATCCTAAAAACTCACACACAAAATCCTCAGGTGGATATACATGGCTCACCCACCTAGTCCGTCTCTAGCTACTTTGGAAGTTTCTATGTCAATACATCTTTTGTACTTCCAAATAATTTTGGGGCCCCAAAACAATGTTTTTGCCGCTATTCAAACTGTAAACAAGTCAAAGTTTGGACACGGAATAATGTGTGTCTTCAAAAAATACCTTCCAATGGGGCCATCATATCTAAAATGGAGGTCATATGCAAAAGTTACTTAATTCGGGAAGTCGGAAAATTCAACTCAAATCAACAGCCCACATAATTTTGGTGTTTCATCTCTAGGGTTAGACTTTTTGATCTCTAGGGTTTTGAATTCATAATTAATTTTAAAAGGCCTCTTGAACTCTACTGTAGTCATTCAGATACAGACGTACAAGGTTACATCTCTCTAGGAGATAGCTACCACCATTCGAGAGCAAGTTGTTTTCGGGCCATGCTTTAAGGGCTTCAACCTATTTTGGTCACATTCAATAGAAGTTATTTTTCATTCAATATATGTTGTTGTTATTCATTTCGTTCTTCTGTCAATCGACCATCATTTTGTTTCATCTTCCAAGAGGCTTGATTACTATTCTTATTCACATATGACCCTTCATATTTCTCCTAACTCCACAATAATAATAATATTTACAATACACCATACTCCCTAGGCTTAGATATCTAAAATTCCCCCCTTTAATATGAAGGTGCTTCGCAGTCCAAGCACCTCTTCTAAACTTTCTCAAACCTTCTCTTCCAAGTGCTTTGGGTGAAGATGCCACCATAATTTGCTCGTCTTCGTGGAACAATGTATGTTTGAATGGTCTTGCATCTAGATGTCGAATCAGATGGTATTTCATGTTGATGTTCTTTGTTCGATCACGAAATCTAGACTGTTTAAAACCGACTGCAGAATGTTGTCTATCAAAAGTGGAGTAGCATTCACTTCTCCTATAAATCCTCTAGTATTTTCTTGAGCCACACAATCTCTTTCCTCTGCAATAACCACATACTTTGCCTCTATAGCAATATGTTGAACAGACTATTTTGTGATATCCTGCTAAGCAGGAGTTAATCCAAGACTCATGAGGTGTCCTAAAGTAGACACTCCATTCTCCTTCTCCCCAACAAAGTTTGAATCAGATTCCAACTAATTTTAATTCCTCCACCTTACACTATTTTAGCCCAAAGTCTTTAGTTCCCTTCTGCATTTATAGCTCTCTTTGTAGCACACCAATGTCCTTCACAAGGTTTTTGCATCAACTTAGAAAGGATCTCAACTACAAAGAGAGGGTGAAAAGTTGAGCAACAAGCATACTTAGACCATAACCATGAATCATTATGTTAGTATGAGGCACCACTCCTTTGTGGTTATACACATTGACTTAAGAATCATGGCAATGTGGAGTTTTGGTATGTTACCGTGGACCACTTCTCTCAACCCACATGCATATTTATTTTGTATAGAGAGAAGTTTATGCAATATAAACAATTCTAAGATGCACATATGTTAGTTGTACTCAACTTAGTAACATGCATTTTTGTGGAAGGCATGTGAAAGGGGTACTGTGGAGTAGTACATATTAAGATTTTGTTATTTTTATTTTTGGCACATAGAGAACGGGGAAGGTCGAGCAACATGTACACTCACATCAGGGCCAATCAACCATTATGTTAATAGGGAGCACCACTCCCTTGTACCTCCATTTACGTAATGATCATGGTATATTGGAGCTTAAGGATGATGACAATGATTACTACAAATGTCCATTGGAGACTAACTGTCATCTTAATTTTGGCAAAAAAAATGGTATGGTACTCACTATTTCTTTTAGAATTCTTTATTTTTATGTTTTGAGAAAAAATTGAAGAGGAGCTTCCTAAAATCTGCAATGGAAATTAGTAAGGTTAAGAAGGTTCAACCACTTCTCTCAACCAAAGTGGATATTATGTTTGTATAGAGAGGAATTTATTTCATAGAAACAATTCCAGGATGTGCAAATGTTAGGCATATCTTCTAACTTACTAACGGACATTTTTTAGAAGGCATGTGAAAGCATATAAAGGGTATTGTAAAGTATTTCTAGTGAGAGATTATTTATTTATTCTAATTTTTTGCACAAGAGGAAGGGGGAGGTCAAGCATTGCCATACCTGTACAATCAACCATTATGTTAGTAGAAGGTGTCACTCCCTTGTGGTGGTCCCCTTGGTGTGAGGATCATGGTATATAAGAGCTTATTCGCTATCGTGAACTATTTATCGCAACGAATGTGGGATAGTAATTTTGTATAGAGAAGTACTTATGTTGTAAAAACAATTCCAACACAATAATGATGTTAAACATGCATAATTGTATTTCTATTTTGTTTTCTCCTTGAAATAACCTCATGAAACTTTCAAGCAGTTCCCCTCATTCCAAGACAAAATCTAATGTAGCAGGTGGTGTAGACTTCTAGTGCCTAATCCCATGGAATTGAACTAGGGACCTAGATAATATGCATAGGTTACAAAAATTGTCGTAACAATTATATCACCAACCAATTGAATTAACCATCAAGACTATAATTGTCTTTTTATTATAGTAAACATAAACATATGAATGTAGCAAAAACATAAATGCACATATCATAATGGAAATGGAGGAAAAACAATATTTCAATAAATACATATATTTCATGTAACATACCCACAAATTTTTAGAGTATGGTGATGTAGGAGAGGTGATTAACATCAATCTATTTCATTTTCTATTTAATGACATGACGAATGTTCCATGCTTCAATGGATTTTATTGTAATCCACATCATAAAATCCTACATTGATATATGACCTTTGATTTCATCTTCCAATAGGTCTGATGACTATGACTATTCACCTATAACTCTTCATATTTATCCTAAATGAATAATAATAATATTTTACAATACACCCTTCTCCTAGGGATTTGGGGTACCTGGCACCTTTAATATGAAGGGGTGTGTGTGAGTCCAAGCATATTTCTAAACTTCTCAAACTTTTATCTTCCAAGCGCTTTGGTGAATATATCCTCAATTTTCTCATTTGTGGAACAATGTATCAAATGAATGGTCTTGGCATGTAAATGATGTCGAATAAGATGGTACTTTGTTTTGATATGCTTTGTTCGATCATTGAATCTAGGATTCTTGGACAAGTTGATTGCAGAAGTGTTGTCAATCAAATGGGGAGTAGCATTCTGTTAAGAACCAAATATCAATATAGCATAGAAAAACCTTCTAATAAATAAATACTCAACGCCTTGAAAAGAGAGAGAATTTCATATAATAAGCCCTTCAAGGGGAAACCTCCTTAGACACCACATAAATGTCCAAATACACATAGATTCCAAATGAAAATGTCTCCTTGGTATATATAGGAGACTAGGAGGTACAATTACAACTAATGGACCCAAGCCGACATAAATAAAATAACATTACTTAAATGCAATATGCCCCAATTGTGCCACCATTTAGGCTTAAAATCTCCCTTGAGACAAGGATGTCTGCAATGCCGAGCAACTCCTCGATGCTTTTTGTATAAAAGACTCATCTTCCCAAGTGGAATCTTCAAATTTCAAAGTAGTTTCCTCCATTTAATGAGATACCTGAAATGGGATCTATTCCTCAGCTAGTGAATTCTTGTGTCAGCATGGCTTCAGGCTCCAATATGATTTTTCCTTCCTCACAAGTTCTGGCAATATATTTTGAACTGGGATCTTGTCACCTATAACCTTCTTTAAGCATGAAACACTTAAAACTGGTAAAATACCATGAAGATGCAAGCAACTCAATTTGTATGCCACAGTACCAATATTTTGGTAAACACCTTATAAGGGCCATAGTATTTTGGCATAATTTATTATCCTTCTTGGCTTGTTTGAGGGACATCCGTTTTGTATGGTTGTAGTCTTAAAAACAACCAATCCCCTACTTCAAAACTTCTTTCTCACTAATGATGTTGATCTGTGTGTCATTGCATGTGATTATGTGCCATGGTCAGGTTGTCCTTAAGATTTGGAGAACTTGTTGTTGATGCTCGATGATCTTCCACCACTTGAACCTTTAGATTTTTCTTTTTTAGAGAAGAAGTGATGGAAGGAAGGTGGTATCCATAGAGTGCCATAAATGGTGTCATTTTGTTGCAAGATGAAAGGAAGTGTTATACCACCATTCTCTACCAAGGGTAACCATTTGAACCATTTGAACCATTTTATTTGTTTATTAGAGACAAAGCAACGAAGGTAGCCTCTAGACATCTGTTCACTATATCAGTTTGCCCATCATATTAAGGGTGATAAGATGAGCTATGAGCCAATTGAGTACCCAAACAAGAAAATATTTCTATGTTCAAAATGTCCAGTGAAGATGGGATTCTCTGTCACTTACAATAATATTTGGGATTCCATGTAGCTTTTGAACTGTTCTACAATGCGCGTGGAAATGTACCGGCTTCTTTGAAGGGTTGAGAGAGTGTACAAAAGTGTGAGTACTTGGTCGCCTATCACCAATCACCATGATGACACTTTCCTTCATACTCGTAACCCTGTGATCAAATCCATCAAAACCTCCTCCCAACGCTGACTTGGGGATGGATAATGGTTGTAAAATGCCTAATCTTAATTTGTTTCACCTTATTTTGTTATGTCCAAACACTCGGCCACAAACCTTTGAACATCCGGCTTTTAAGGCCATCCCAAAAATCCTTCTTTGACCCCATGGTAAGTTTTCAAAAATTTTGAGTGCCCTCCCATCGGAGGTGCAATTCCAATAGTATCATTTGTTTGAGTTGGGAGTTCTTACATAAATATATAAGTGATCTTTGTACCATAGTGAATCATTTTTCCATGTAAATGTACCCGATGTAATGGAATCTTGTCATGAACTTTTGAATGAGAGTCCACACATTTTCATCATTCTTCCATTTCATCCATTGTTTCTATTATCCAATCTGGTTGGATGATAGAGATAACACACAGAGAATGCCTCAACATCTTCATCCTTCTTGAGAGTGCATCTGCCACAACATTTTGCTTTCCTTTATAGACGATTTCAAAATCATAACCCAATATCTTGGTCACCATTTTTGTTGTTCTTCTAATACGCCTTTGTTCCAAGAAGTATTTAAGACTATCATGATTTGTTTTTGGACCTCGAAGTGCCTACCTATTGGTAAGGGTTCCATTTCTTCAATGCATGTAGTATTTCCATCATTTCTTTCTCATAAATGGGTTTGTGTATATTGTGGAATGTGATGCCTAAATAAATGGAATTGACATTGTCCTAATGCAAGAAGGAAAACACCAATTCCATTTCCGAGGCATCACGTTCCACAATAGCGTTTTGTAGTCTAGAGTGGTCAAGACAGGAGCTTTGCATATCACCTCTTTAAGTTGTTCAAAATCTTTAGTTGCCTCCGAGTCCATGAAATGCATCCTTCTTAGTTAGTGTCATTAAAGGTACTGTTATTCTTCCATAGTTCCAAAAACTTTATGTAGTAACCCTCACAAACCCAAAAATCCTCTAATATTCTTCAAGTTTTGGGAATCGGCCAATCCATCATGGCCTTAATCTTGTTAGGGTTCACCTTGACACCTTCATGAGATACAATATGATCTTAAATACTCTACCTCCACCCCAAATAAACATTTGATGGTTTGGCATATAGTTGTTTTCCTTTTAGTAGTTGTAGCACCGTGTCAACATGTCGCACATGATCCTCCTAAGACTTGCTATAGATTAGTATCATCAAAAAATACTAACACAAATTTTCAAAGGAAGGGCTTGAAAATGGAATTCATCAACCCTTGAATGTGGAAGGTGCATTTTTAAGGCCAAAAGGCATGACCGTAAATTCATAAATGCAGCTCACATGAGTTTGGAATGTTGTTTTGGGATATCTTCTTCCTTCATTCTAATATGATGATACCCTGAAAGGACATCCAACTTTGAGAAATAGATTGCTCCATATAGTTCATCTAAAAATTCATCAATGATCTGAATGGGAAACTTATCTTTAATAGTGATCTTGTTGGAGCTCTCTATAACTGGCCACACCATGGAGCCATCTTCTTTCTTGAATACCATTACCACCGGTGCAGAGTAAGAACTTTAACAGATTCCAATAATGCCAGTCTCTAACATTTCTTCCTTCAACCATGCGCTCAATTTCACTCTTCCGTGCATAAGGGTATCGCATATCCCGATGTTAGAGGAACACTCCTGTGAATTAGATAATGTCATGATCATGATTTCGAGTGGGTAAAGACCTTTGGGAATATCTTCAAATTTCTTTGAATGCTTATCAATGATCCCTTGGAGATCTAGGGGAATATATGGCTTAGATGTTTGAACATCTAGTGAGCATAGTTGTGCAATTACACCTTGATGCCCCTTTTTCAATAATTTTTTCATGCCATTAGAGATTATCACCTTACCGGGTTTCCCTGTGATACCTCTTAACTCAATTTATATTCCTTCCAATGAAAATTTCATGAAAAGTTCTTGAAAATTAAAATCCATTGTTCCTAATGATTGTAACCATTGGATTCCTAGTACGAAATCAACACCACCCATGAGTATATCAATCATTGGACTATTCATTACATATTCCCCCATAGTAAGATTGATATTATTTCATTTTCCTGAGCAATTGATAGTTCCTCCATCTGCGATCATTACTTGAAACTTTGGTGTTGGATATACAAAGCAATTGAGAGTTTTGGCTAATTTATAGTGAATGAAATTATGAGTAATACGAGAATAAATTAGGACTATTACCTTTTTATTTTTGATATGTCCTTCGATCTTGAGGGTTTGAGGAGTGCTAATTCCAGCCAATGCATTACACGATATTGTGGGAGTCAACTCTTCAAAAGAAATTGCGTCTACTTTTTCATCTTGAGATGGTTCTTGTTCTTGTTCTTCTTCCTGTTCACAATCTATGTAGAATAATTTCTTCTCACCACACTTGTGTCCCTTACTGTACTTGCTGTCACAATTAAAGCATGAAACTTTTGCTTTTCTTTCCTCCAATTGTTGAGGTGTCAACCTTGTAGGTTGAAGTGTTTTAGAAGAAGGAGCATTATTCTCTCGATAGATGTTAGGAATGGTCCTTCTAGTAGCCATAGCCATATTTTCACTTTCAACATTTATTGCCACCCTAAATGCATTCTCCAATTATTTGGGTTCCCAAAGTCGAACCTCATGTTGAATGTTATCCTTTAAAGTTCCTATGAATACATCGATCAAGTGCTCATCTAGAATATATGTTACCTTTATATTCAATCTTTGGAATTTCTCAATGTGCTCTGTAACTGACCCCTTTTGCTTGAGATTTAGCAATTGGCTAAAGAAGGTATTGCTCCTTGTATCCTCATAGTGTACTATCATTTATTTCGTGAAAATTGTCCAAGTGACGAGTGATTTGCGAGAACAAAGCCATCGATACCATACAAATTGATTGGGTTCTAAATATAACGAAGTAATTCGTACCTTTTGTGTATGTGGCACATTATGTAGATCAAATAATTGATCCATCTGAAGTATCCATGTGATTGGGTCCTTGCCATCAAACTTCCTCATATTGATCTTAGGAACGTGGTTGGTCTTCAACCCAAAGTTGAAGTTTATCCATTCTTGATTCATCTTCCTTGTGTCCTCATCATGAATTTCATGGGATACATTTTCACTTTCAGGTGTCCTCTCTATTAGAAAATTTTTCAATCCTTCCATGATCTCCCTTTTTAAACCATCCATCTTAGTATCTATTATTGCCTCCAATTTAGCTTCAGTTGAATCCATCATCCCTTGTAGTTCATCTTTTGTCACTGTCTTATTTTGTAATTCATTTATGTCCCTACGCATTTCTTCACCTTCATCAAGAGTCCAAGTAGGACTGTCTGGAGGCTTATTTGGAGTAGAATTTCCCTTTTCTGGCGGCATGTTGGCCAAGTATCACTTTTAAACCTTGATTTTGAGGTGGTTTTGCTAGACAATCTTTCTTCTGTTGTATCTCTAAAGTTTTGACCCTTCTAGGTATGAAAATTTATTTTTTGTAGTTCTCTGATATTTCTTCTCTGATGTGCCATAGGTCTGATCAAAATTGGAATTTACGGTAACTTCCCCACAACTTGCTGATTTTTGGCCTTTCCATGAGATCTCACTTGTATAGCGTGCCCTGCACAAAATAATTGATATAAAATTCTGAAAGTTGTACCAGAAATACTAAGGACTGTCCACTATCCAATGCAACTAGTCTCACTCAATTTGGATACTCTAGGAATAATTTATGATTGTTTTACCCGAAACACCTGCTTGAGACTAGTCAATAGGACTAGTCAAATACCCTATCTTCCACAAGGTGTATCTACAAATGTAAGATGACCCAGAAGCTAGAATTTTTATTACATATACCTTAATAATTTATGTGAATAACCTCCAAATTTCAGGGTCTGAAACGTTACAGAAAACATTTTATAGAGAGAATTTCATGATGACTCAATTCAGGATGATTCCTAAACCCTATCTTACACAGGTTGTATCTCTGAAAGTATAAGGCCTTAGGAGCTGGAATTTTAAACCAATGTACCTTGATCCGTATACTAAATATCCTCCAAGGGGTTCCTTCTGAAACATCATAGAAAGAAAATTATAGTGAAAATTCCAAGGTGTGTCAGATGTAGCAGCGAAACCCCAAGACCTTTAACTCTGATACCATATGTTAAGAACCAAATATCAATATAGCATAGAAAAACCTTAGAATAAGTACTCAACGCCTTGAAAAAGAGATAATTTCATATAATAAGCCTCTTTGATGGGAAAACCTTCTTATACACCACATAAATGTCCAAATACAAGATGCTTCCAAATGAAAATGTCTCCTTGGTATATATAGGAGACTAGGAGGTACAATTACAACTAATGAACCCAAGCCGACATAAATAAAATAACATTACTAATGTAATATGCCCCAATTAAGGGGTAATGTGCCACTATTTAGGGCTTAATACATTCACCTATTTCTCCTGTAAATCCTCTAGTATCTTCTCGAGCCACGCAATCTTCTTTGTTGCCTCTACAACAACCACATACTTTGCCTCTATAGTGGAGTATGTTAGAACGGGTTGTTTCCATGATCTCCAAGAGATAGATGTTGATCCAAGACTCATGAGGTATCCTAAAGCAGGCACTCCATTCTCCTTATCCCCATCAAATTTTGAATATATATATCCAACTAGTCTGAAGTCCTCCACCTTAGAATATTTGAGCCCAAAGTCTTCAATTCCCTTCAATTACCTTAGATCTCTCTTTGTATCACACCAAAGTCCTTCACAAGGTTTTCACATAAACTTAGAAAGGATCCCAACTACAAATGAAATATATGATCTAGTAGTGGTAAGGTAAACTAGACTCCCCACAAGTTGTCTATATTTAGTTTCATCCTCAAATGCATTCCCTTCTTTTGATGTTAGTTTCAAATTTTGTTTCACTAGAGTAGAGAGAGGATTGCAATCAACCATGCCCTATTTATTCAATAAATTTCCAATGTAATTCTTTTGTGAGATGAATATATACCTTAGATTTCGAGTTACTTCAATACCTAAGTAGTTGTGAAGATGTCCCATGCCTATCATATCAAAAACCATCTTCAATTATTTCTTTATGTATGCAATATATGCGTCATTATTCCCTATTATAAAAATATCATCTACATACACCTCAAGATATATGATAATTTTGCCAATTTTCTTGACAAACAAAGTTGCATCATCAAGATTAAAGTTCTTGAAATTGGTCTTCAAAAGATTCTTAGTTAGATTTTCATACCATGAGAAAGGTACTTGCTTTAGGCAATATAAAGACTCTATCATCTTTCATACTTTATGTTCTTGACCCTTCCCAACAAATCCTTCTTTTTGAGACATGTAGACATTCTCTTTCAAATCTCCATTCAAGAAAATTGTATTCACATCCATGAGATGAATATTCCACCTATTATGTGCTACCAAAGAAAACAAAACATGAATGGTAGCCCATTTCGTCATGGGGGGGGGGGGGAAGTCTCCTCATAGTCTATGATTTATTTATGCACGTATCCTTTCACTACAACCATTGCCTTATGCTTGTCAAGTGAGGGATCTAATTTTTACCTGTTCTTGTAGACCCACTTGTAGCCAATGGGTTTGGTTCCAAATGGAGGATCCATGAACTTCCATGCCTCATTCTTGATGAGAGCCTCATACTCATTCTGCATAGTTTCTTTCCAGTCAACATTAGAAATAACTTCTTCAAAGGAAGTTGGTTCAAATTTAGTAATTAAATTCAAGTCACAATCATATGAAACTTCCATATCATTAGCATCACCTAAATATGAATCATCTAATCACCTCCATTGTCTTGTCTTGTTGAACTTCTAGTTCCTATATTTCCAACCTCATCAGGACGAACAATTGTAAATGTCTTCATGACCCACTTTGGAAATTTTTGCGATGATTCAGGTTGCTCAATTGATTGAGACAATGCCACATTCCCATAAAGATTCAACTTTTCAATCCTCTCAATCACATAATCCAATTGAACCACCTACTCTAATGAAGTGGTTAGATATTCTACATGAGGGGGAGATGGATTTTAAAAAGGAGATTCCAAAAATCGATCCAAGTTATGTATCTCCCCTTCAAGATGTGGAATCTCATTATCAAAATCATGATATGTATTTACATGGGTAAATCTATCAAGATGATCAAGTTGTCGTTCAATAGTCTTGTCATTTTTAGTGGATTCAAGAAAAATCACATCTCTAGAAAGAATGAACTTTTTATTTACCTCATCATAAACACAATATGCCTTGGTGGCATTTGAGTACCCCAAGAAGATGCACTTTTGACTTCTTTCACCTAGTTTGTTTCTTTGCTCCTTAGGAATTAAGGCATAACAAGTGGAGCCAAAAACCACGAGATGCCTCACCAAAGCAATGCAATCATATCATGTAATGTCCCCACTAAATATTTTGGATTTTTCTTAGTTTAGTAGTGTAGACATTTCTCCAAACACATTGAGGAAAAACCCCCACTTCAATGTTGTAGCAATTTATGTGTTTTCTAAGTGTTGACTTTCGTCAAACACTTACGTTGTAAATTACTTTTTCACTATATCATTTCCCAGATTAATATTGTGGTAATTTTAGATGGATTGTGAAGTGTTATGGGTAGTTTACATATGATTAATGGGCATCAAATATTCCATCTGATACAGAAAAATGTTCAAACAATTATATACAAGCAATTTATATAGTAGTAAAGTGATAATGAACAACAACTATAATATGCTATAATATCAGTAAGAAAACACCACCAATATGATCCACTTTACTACTAACTCAAATGGAATGAATACACAACAATAAGGTTTGAAAATCTAATATAAACTTGATAGATATGACCTCACGAACAACAATGTTACAAATCTAATATACCGAGAATAAATTACTATTGTAGGTTGTTGTTGTTGTAGAATCATCCCCTATCAATCTGCATGCAATGATAGTCCTAGCCTCTACAGGCCCACACAATTATCCACCAAGGAAATGTGACCTTTATAGAAATAAACTTAACCCCCACTAACAAATCTGGTCTACTCCCAATTGAGATCGACCCCTGTGGAAATAAGTGACTCTTTCCTAAAGAATGGCACATTGCCTCACACACAAACATTTAAACCAAGAATAAACTCTGACCAGATACAAATCTCAACATTTAAACAATGAGTATTCCTCATGTTATCCCCAACTACTAGGTATAACTAAGGATATGATGTCTTGAGGCCCTCAGGTTGTAGACATGGAGTACCAAGAGATAGTATGACTAGCAGTGTCCACTTGCACAAACAGAGACCCACCTCACCACCACGACTCCAGGTTCATCACAACAGTATCCACCACATCAGTTGGATTCCAAAAGACATTGGAACTTGCTCCATGAGGTACAATCCAATTATTATGGTGAGTGTCATTTCAATATTTGAGGCATTGGAGTTTGTTGCATTTGTTACTTATTTTGATTATGTAACGTTTGCTTGGACATTATGCTCGTTTCCCTGTTTCACTTTGGTGGTTGACATTGTGCCCTAGAAAGTGGGTCACCCTTAAATATAGGTTTGCTACTGGGAGGTCCTCTGAATGAGTCATCGTGCCATTCCCTACCATACTTGTCACTTTCCACACTTCATCCCCTCATCTCCTTATCTTTTGGGATTTTCGGGCATACTGACCCAAGAAAGGGTTGTCCCTCATTTCATGGTAAGAAGGGGTTGAAGGCCCAGAGGCTTGTAGCTGGAAAAAGATAAAATCCAATCATTAACCTTCTAGATGCTTTCCCAGGGATCCCGAGGAAAATGAAATGTCTCTCATAATAAACTAATGGGACCCCTGAAATATAACTGATACAAAATGCCAACCAAGGTGGAGCAAGTGTGGGCATTGTTTTTAATGCTTAGGTAGAAGCCCCACGCATGTTTTCAACTTGGATAGGCATAATGTGACTAGGGTAGAGTTAAGATGGGCATAATTTTTCATTATTAGGTAGAACCCCCACCTTGGCTTCAACCTGGAAACATCTTGAAAGAATAAAAGAAAACAAATAGGCTTGGAAAAAGGTTGCATCGAAAATGAAGGTGAAACACACCCATAGATGAGACACTACAACCCCTTGTATGTCATGAACCCCATACCCAAAGGTCTTCCCCCCATCCATAACACCTCATCCACATGACTTAGAAGGAGATCCCCTCAGGAAACACCTCTAAACTTGAGGTACGATTCACCCAATAGGTCGTTCTGTCAACCCTCCCATACCTAAACTTGACAAATTGCATAGGGTCTTTGACCATTGGTTTATTTTGATGAGGTGGTTTGGATGTACATGTTTATATGTCTCTTTCATTGATTTTATTTACTCATCACAATGCATTTGAATTGAGATCCTTGGAGAGAGTATCCATTTGTCTTTGCAGGACCTAGTTGGTGGACAGTTTTGGAAGAAAAAGCCTAGCTTGGGCTTCCATGGGGCTTGAATCCCATAGGTGGATGCCAAGGGCCCACACTCTAGATGATGATGACATGGCTTTGAAGGCCTATAGAACACCTTAGAGGATCTTTTCCACCCCCTGCATGCCAAACGACTTGCTTGAAAGGTGGAAAACATCACCTTTTTGGGGCTTGACGTCACCTAGGGCTAGGGTTTGGTGGTGATGATCAAAACTTGGCACGTTTTGAAGGAATAGGCCCATGGATCAAGGAATAAACGTCTTGGTTGAATACTAATTACCTTTGTAGGCCTAGCCTTTCCTTCTCCAACTTAACGACTTAACCAAAACTGCCAAACTTTGCCCAAGAAAATGGTGACATCATTTTTCTATGGTTTCTTTTATGTGCAAAGTATGAATTACATAATATTATTTTTGTAAACGGGAAAGATAAGGTTTGTTGACCCATTGTCTTATGTTTTACCCAAATTTTTGTGGAAAACCTATGTTTAGAGGATTTGTATAAATAGAGATCTTCTCTATTTCATTTTTCATCATAGTTGTCCCATTGTGAGAAGACTAATGGCTGAAATTTTCGCTATACTTGAGGATTTTGGGTATCTCTCTCTCTTGCAAATGAGTTTTGGTTTTATCTCTTGGTGAATTGATGAGGCTAAGTGGTGCACACTTCTTGAAGTCTTATGTTCTTTCTCTTGGATGGTAATTTGCTTGGTGAACTAGGGTTTGATCTCTCTCTCTCTCTCTCTCTCTCTCTCTCTCTCTCTCTCTCTCTCTCTCTCTCTCTCTCTCTCTCTCTCGGAATTGGTAAGGAAAATATTCATTTGTTAGTTATTTCTTGCTTTTTCTTGGTTATTGTTGGTTGAAACCCTAGGAGGAGTATGGTGTATGCACCCTCCATTAATATTCATCTTATTTTATAAGTTTATAAGTCATTTTTTGCAAGGGTTTCTAGGAGAAGTACAAGCGTGTACACCCTCCTAGATTCGTCCTAGTTTGATTGGCATGCCCTAGGGAGTAAGAGGATTTGCACACATAGGGATTTTTTTGGTCTAACTTGTTACTTAAAGACTCCATTCACCCATATTTTAAAGGCACTAATATGATTTTTTGCATTGGAGAAATAATTTTTTTGCCTTGGTAAACGTGTTTCGGTGAGATATCAATCTTGTTCAAGTTGGAATCTTGTGTGAATGCCTTGAGGTTGCTAACCCCGCTAGGGAATCCTAGTTCTCTTAGTTTTCTTGGAGCTGTGACAACTTAAAATCTACAGCCATTAGGGCTGCAACAAACCATCTACTTTTCTTGACTTTAACTTACATTTTGACCATGGAATTTTGCAAGTAACCCATTATTTTCATTGTGCTACTAATTGGTGAACTTTTGGGTGGATTACTTGCTTCTTTTCATGGTTAAAAGTTGTTGTTGTAGAAAATCACTACTACATCCACTTGGTTTTCATAAATATACTCTAAAAACTTATCATTACAACCATCTAATACCACTAAAGTTGTGTTAAAGTGTTGAGAACTTATCTACATGGTTTATGCTTCAAAACTCAATTGATTGTTGATGCTTTAAGTGGTTAAATCTGCGGTAGTTACTTGATTTCATTTCTGATATATATATTTTTGTTGACTTATGCAATTTGGGATAGCAAGTTTAACTTTCTTTTCCACCTAACCTATACTGTGTACAGTGTGTTTTTCTTGTGTCTCGGGCAATTACAAACACTCTCAACAGGTACCCAAGGACTTGGAAACCTTAAACCACTCCCAAGACGCATTCTCAAGCCTTCTTCTATCTAGAAACTTGACCTATAGAGGCTTTCATTTCATCATATCACTTTTCATCTCATTTCCCCCTAGGGTCACCTGGGATTCGCCCCTTCAGGTGATCACTTCACCTCTAAAGTGACAGGAATACCTATCTAAAGTGACAGTGGTTAGGTGTTCTTTTAGTTGTCACCATATTGTGGTTTCGGTCAGGCTTCGCCCAACCTACAACCTGTGCGATAACACCACCCAACAAAGATATTTGACCCATAATGGAAAGACAAAGACCAGAACTCAACCTCTTTGTCCAAGGAATTCATCCAGCAAGTGGTATATCGACCCCCTTCAATCAAAACTTGACCCAATAGAGAGGCACTCGTTCCCCAATGAGAAAATATGACCCAACAAATGGAAGACTCGATATCCTCAATCCAAAAATCCTCTGCAAACAAGAAATATGTCGCCACATGATAAAACTTTGCCACACATGAAGAAAACTTCGTCGCCAAGATGATAAAATCTATCACAATGAAGCACGCTAAAGAAATATGTATGATCTCCTCCCTTCGACCAGCTAGGGTGGATGGTCTCACCATCGAAATCAATCTTCCAAACTCTCTAGGATTTTCATCCCAAGAGCCAAATCCACAAGAGCTCTCTCAATTTTGTTTTAGAGAATAACAATATGCACAATGAGAGAGGGCACCCCTAATTTTCCTTTTATCTTTTCATTGACTCTTTTTGGACCTTTTTACCCTTTTAATAAGTTAAAGTGACTTTATAAACTTCAAGTCACTTAAACTCCCCCCTTTTATTAATTACTCAATTTCGCTTTTTAAAAAGTCACTTTTTCGTCCATATGACATTAAATAATTAATCAATCCCCTTTTTAACTCCATAAAGTGATTTATTTGCTTTTAAGACATTTTCGGTCAATGGGAGTCCCTTTCTCATCATCCCAATCCTTAGACATTTTTGTTCCATCTCCAACGAGCTATTACACTAAGGTGCCCTTCAAATAATACGATCCAAATAACACCTTTAGTGTGTTTAATTAAATTATGCTCAATAATACTCCCAAATTACGAGAATTGTCAAAATGCCACGAAAGCATGAACGAACAATGTGAAAGTGATCCCAATGATGAAATATGATAAATGGACTAGTTTGGGCCTCATATAACTCCACCAAACCCTCCGATCTCACTGGTAACATAACTTCACCCCTCTTTCCTGGATTACACAAACCCTGAAAGTCATCTCCAACTGTATAACAGGGAATCCCACAAATGGGGACACGATAGTCCTACCTTTCCAAAAATTGCTTGTCCTCAATAAATGCCATCACACCCACAAGAACAACAAGTTGAACCAAACTAAAAATAATAATTATCCCAGGTTCCAAACCAATCCGAAATATGTGGAGCACCTACCGCCCACAATATTGTCCTGCAATGTACTAACACAAGAGGCCTTTTGAAGGCCACCATTCAATAAAGAAATCCAATATTATGAAGACTCAATCCACCCTTCATAGAATATGCCACCTAGGAAACCAATCCATTGCTCCATAGGAATAGGCTCCTGAAATTAACAACTAGCTCTCCCATATGTAGCAACCGCCAAACTGTCAACCCATAAAATCCCTGGGTCCCATACTATCACCAGAAAGGACCCATCATGTTGATGTTGCACCACTCTGATCATAAATATCTTACCCTCATGCCTAGACTACATTATCCACTCCTACAACCCCAAGTTGTAATGCCTCAAAGAATTGTCCCCACTATCAAGGATCATATCCTACCAATGTGTCTCAGTGAAGTCAACCAAACCAAATCTAAAATCATACATCTAGGAGAAGTCAATGTTTTCACAAATTGATAGGGAATCAACGACACCTAATCTCCAAGGCTCAAAGGGGAAATACCCAATACTCCAGTAACCCCATCCTACTACAATAATCCAAGCATCGTCTGAAAAATATCCCAAAACATCATTCACAAAGTCCCTCCATGTGAACCTCTCTCAGACCTGCTTATAAGTTGTAAAGTCACCAGGATCCCAAACTAGTGTGTATGATGTGAAGCACCCTCTGCTCAAAGCATTGTCCTACAAGGTACTAAAACAACAATCCACCTGACTACCTCTGATAAGCCAGGAAATCATAGGTTGCAGAAATTCGGTCAACTCCTTAGAAGACCACTCCTTCAAGCAACCAATCCTAAGCATACAAAGAGTAAACTTTGGAAAGCGAAAATTGGCGATATCATATGTATCGACTATCGATCTTTCAAACACTACAATCCTAGGGTCCCAAGATAATATCCGGGATTTACCATCATGCAGACATTGCAACCCTCTGATCATAATTGTTTGACCACAATACTCATACTGTGCTCTCATCTCCTAGACTCCAAAGATGAAATCCTTGAAAGGACTGAACTCACTATCCTGGATCATGTCTCGCCAAAGCATCATAATGAAGTCCAAGTCTGCCAACCCATAGATAGACTCGATCTTGTGTATTGTGAGGGAAAATATACCTCGTCGTATAAAAAAAATCTCAACAACTCCTCTTACAACATCCCCGCAATGAMGCAGACCAATCACTGAAATGAACCTATCGATCATCACCATCATCTGAAGCAATMTATCACTCCGATGAATGTCAAAATCCCACCACCAAATTGGAAGTCCACCACTCCCAATGCCTGCTGAAAACTTTGTGAACTGATCCAATAGAGTCTGGATCTCCTCCTGTGCACTTTGGGCATTGATCACATGGTCCAAATGAAAAACCTATGTCATGGTCACAATTCACCCTATCTCATCCAACAGGCTCCAATGATCCTCCCACGTCCTATTGTATACCATGAGGGAATCAAATAACAACAATAGATGCCTCTACCACTACCTGCAAGACTAGTAAATGACTAGTACATTGGTCAAACCCGAGGGCATGACCAAGAAATCATAATGAAGTCTGGAAGCATACATGTGAGTATCATGTTCCCTGGCCTCATCTAATGATATCCTAGATAAAGATCAATCATCGAGGGATATGTTTCTCCCTGAGGCTCACCCATCCACTCATCGATCCTGGGTAATATCAACTCAATGGTATGTTTGAGGACTCTGTTGGGACATATACCTGGAACAAACTCCCCAAAACTCCACTTTTCACTATCATGCGACAATGAATACCCCTGCATATGTTTCCTATCACTATATCATATTGGACCATCATGTACATTGTAGGCATTATGTATCCATCACTCTACTAGTGTCGCCTGAACCTGTATCCTAGAGCATACCCATGTCTATCATATACATGTCCACCCTATTATAGCGCAAATTGTAGGTTGGGAAAATCCCGACCCAACCACAAATCAAGTGCTACAACTTGGGAATCCTACACCCAATGTCACCTCAATGTAGGTGATGGACTTCAAGGGTGACTAGGTCACTCTAGGGAGGCGATCCCTGTGATTCTAGGGGGAATGAGATGGAGATGGATAGAGACGGGAGTGGATCCCCTAGAGGTCAAGTATAAGTGGAGTGAAATGTGTGGAATGAATTCTTGGGAAGGTCCAAGGGTTTCCAAGTATGTTGAGTAACTTATAAATGGTGAAATACCTGCCCGAGACATAAGAAAAACCACTTTGCAAAGATTTATGTTAGTTGGATACAAGTTAAGATTGATATCCCTAATTTGAAGCAATATATAACAATATATTCAGCAATAATGTGGTACTATAAGCTCCTCAATAAATGCTAGAGATCAAGTAGAAGATACAAGAGAAAGACTAGTTAATGACTAGCTAAACTCAAGATGAAAAACCAATGTTCTATTATAAAAAGAAAAGGTTGTTTTAAAAACTTGTTTGCAACAAATTATATCAGCCTTATGGATGTAACATTCAATGTATTACAACAAGAAAATCGGCCACTGAAAACCCCTCAAACTTTGCCAAAACATGCGCTAAACCAATAAGAATAAGTGTGCAAACTTTGAGCAAAATCCAATGGTTGATAAGAGAGTTATTCAAGCAAATGAGTTACGGTTTCTGCATCCCTAATGGCTAAAGATGTAATTTTATAACAATAGCAAGAAGTAGCCCCTTGATTGGGACGCCCTAGTGGTTGTGAGGTGCCTAAGGCACAAGGAATACAATCCACTTTGCGAGAAGTAAAAATGACCAAAAATCATGTTTCCCAATGCAATAATTTGTTTCTCCAATGCAAGACTAGTGCCTTTAGTTATGGGTTAATTGGTTCAAGAAGAAAGAGATAGGATTACTAAATCCTTGGGGGTTTAAACCCTCTTACTTCCCAAGGCAAGTAACCTAGATAGGGTTTGAAGATGAGGTGTCTAAATCCTCTTACTTCCTAAACTAAACCCTTGCAAAACAATTTTAAAAGCTTGACAATTATGTAGAAACTAGGATAGGGGTGTACGCCCTTATACTACCTATCTAGCCTTGGCCAAAACATCCTTGTCTTGAATTATAAATGAAAATAAAAAGTAAAGAGACCATACCATTCAAGAAAAATAATTAACATGCCAAAGTAAACCTCCACAAAAGCAAGAGAATGACCTTCTAGAGATAGTGCACCATCATCAGCATCACAACATAACCAAAAAGCAATATTCCATAGCATAAGAGGAAAAATACTCCAAGTGTAGCGGAAATTTCAGACCAATACTTCTCACAAGAGGGAGAGTTATGTTCAAATGAGATCTTATGATCTCTTATTTATACAAAATGTCCCTAAGGTGACTTGTCAATAAATTAAGGGGTAAACCACAAGACTAGGGGTCAAAAACCCTAATATTGCCCCCTTTAACAAAGTAATATTAAACAATTCAATAAAGTTTCACTTTTGCACAAATAAAACCCTAATTTTAGTAGGACGTCACCCCTTTAGGGGACGTTTTGGCATTTGGAGGAGGTCATTGGTAATGCATAGGAGTAAAGAGGCTTCCCAAAGCCACATGTCAAGCATCCAACAACTTCCTTCATGATGAAGGCTCAAGCCCTTTCAAAACATCTAAGTGCCAATGTATGTCGCCTCACCTAAAAGGCCTAACCCCCCTAGGTGATGTCATGCTTATAGGAGTGACGTTTTGCCTCTCCTAGGAAAAATGTTTGGCATGTGGGGGCTAGGATTTGTCTTCCAAGTCATCTTCAATGCCTTCCAAGTGTTAGAACATGCATAATTTTCATCTTTTGAGCTTTATATATTTTTCCTCTTAAAAATAAATTTTACCCAAAAAAGCAAAAAACCTAGAAAGTTGCCTTTTAAATTAAAATAAATCCATTGATTGTTATTTATCAATAAGGCACTTACAATATCTATCGCCAATGAGTTACTCTAATTTAATCGAATGGTCCTAGTAACCTCCAAACTTTTGGAGCCACCTGAGTTTTAAAAGAAAACCTTTAATGGTCACTTTGCAGTTTTGCGCTTCGGGTATTCCAGCAAACCTAAACAAGGAAAACCTCGAAACTCCGAAGTCCTGAAGATAACTACTCGTGACTTTTCCTAAAGAACTCACGAACACGAGTCATAGGACACGTGTCCTTCAAAAATATTTTCCTAGGTTGACACGTGGCACTTATTTTTGACATTTACGTCGGATGATTCGCACATTTTCAAGTGAAATGTGGCACCTCTCTATTCTTGACACGTCTTCAGAATGACGTCATCTCTGCCACATCACTCCGAGAGATTTCTCTTCAGGAGTTTTTTATTTCACAATCCCCGAAGTATCAAAGTGTCGAAGTAAAGTAATTACAAAAGCAATGGGGGGTTTCAAAGAGTTAATAAAGCAATCAACAACTTTAATTAGTCATGATTAAGTGTTAATTAATCACTTCTCACTTTCAAACTTCAAAAATTTTCCCTTGTGATATATTCAAAACTTACGAATTCCGAACTCCCGAAATACTTAAAGTTAAACCAATGTTTTAAAACATGATTAATTAAGACATAAAAGTGATTACTTAGAGATTAACTCCTCTGTGAATTCAGACTTYGGGAGATGTCCACCTTGTCACATCCAAAACTTCTAAACGCGAACCGTCGAAGTATTAATGACATTTATGATTGATTAAGGTTAATGATTTCAAATAAATATTGTGGATCACCAGGTAATGAATTGCATTAATTTTAATAAATTCTTCGTCAGTAGAGCTATATGAAGATCGATAGAATTTTTGAATAAAGCACTTCAAATTTCAAAATCATTTTTACCATTTGCAATTAGCAGATTTCTATTCAGTGTACAGCTTATAGACTTCTCTTGTCACAAGTAGGCTAATTCTGTTTCCTTGAGGATTATGGCACCACGAAAAGCTGCAAAGAAGCTTAATGCGTCGGGTGATGATTCAAATCCAAATGCAAATTTTCTATCAGACACAACTCCATGAGTTGCAGATGCCATTAAAATTGGAAGCAAGTTTTTGATGTCTTAGAGCATGAGATCATTAACTCTCTAGATGACTTTTCCGAAGAAGACAACGAGTCCTTTACAGTTAAGCTTAGACATGTAGCACAGTCGAAACTGCATAAGATCGTTGCACAACCAAAAATCATACCCTACAATGATATGATAAATTGGGCTTTGGAACATGTCGACATCAAAACCAGGAGTGTCATCAACCATAGGCAGGTTGTCGTCGGCTCTTTTTGACCAGAGAACCTACAAGTAATGTACAATATTTCCCCTACCCTTAAATACACTTACAATGTCGCATTTCATCTAGAGTTTGAGAGAAAGGAATGCACCCAATACGGTAGAAATGGTCATGATATAGTCAAGACCTGGTCGGGACATCCGGAAAAATTTAGAGTCGACGCTCATGGTATGTACGCCACAACATCTTTAGATGCTCATATCTTGTATATAGCCATGATGCTCTGTCCTCTATTTGGGAAGAAGAACCCTACACATTTCTCAGTTGAGTGGGTATCCATCATGAATGAGGTAGCCGAGGTTTATACCTTCAATTGAACCAAAATGTTATATGATAATTTTGCCAAGGAAATCGTTGAGTATAAATCAGAAAAATCAAAAGGGCAACCTGCCCCTTTCTACATGTTAGCATATGTTATGGATGAAATTTGTTTCATGACCCCTTTTCCCCTAATGAACTGGATTTGGACCCCGACCAGTTCTGAGCCAATTCATTTCTACCATTCCAAATTATGGGAGAACGCCAAAGATTTCTTTTATGAAATTTGTCACAACGTTGTATTACATGTTCATATAGCTATTTATGGTCAATCGCCTCCCCGGATTTCAGAAAATATTATGGGGAACTTAGGCACACTTGCAGAGTGGTTCATTGAGGAGAATTTCTCCTATATCAGAGCATTTGGTTGTTTCGTTCCTACTCATGCCCTTCCATAGTTTTTATCCAACGGGTTGGTGTGCAGAGAACTGGCATACCAGACAGTAGTAGGAGGTATCAACAAGGAGTTGAAAGCAGCTCAGAAAAAGGTTTGGCCAACTTTCCCCATTCAAGTTGGCATGTTCACACTATTATATTTCGATCATTCTAAAGTTGAGGCCTCAACCATGGAAGACGTCAAATTAGTCGACATCGAGTTAAAGAAGCATGATCCACATAAGATAGTGGAAAATCATCTGGCTCAGTTTAACATGAAGCGATACATCCATGAGAATTATCCTTATGATGAAATGTTCAGGGGAGTTAGATCTTATGAGGAAGTCTAAAGCAAATTCTAGACTCTACCTCCTGACCAACAAGATGGTTTCCTCAACTTTCAAAAACATAGATGGAATAGTCTACCAAAGATGTTTCAAGGAGAGTCAAAACCCACGCCTCCTTCATAGAAAGCTATACCTACAGGATCTGAGCCAAGTTGCTTCGTTAAGCACAAATTTAAGGAAGTCCCAAAAAGCCCAAAAGTGTTATTTCACAAAATAAGAGCATCACTGTCAGGATTGAATGATCCACAAGTGTTAGCTCGGTTCGAAGCCTTCATGAATCTGGGACAAGTTGTTCCTCATTCAATGCCATCTACTCCTATTGGCACCCCAAATACGACAGGACAAGAACCTTCCACAAAAATTATGTCTCCCATTACATCATTAACCTCTTTACATACTAGCTTTGGAAATCCTAGTTCCAAACTCACTTTTGTAGGTGATCTTACTCCTATCTTTCCCGAAGAGATGCCTCCCTCATATTTCTTTTTCACCAAGAAACGAAAAGCTATTGTGAAAATAGAATCTCACCAAAAGGATGGAGTTGTCACTAAAAGGCAAAGATTGGTGTATGATGGGAAAGACCATGATAACCCTGAGTTTGTAAAAGAAGTTGCAGGTTCATTAGGGGATTTTTCCACTGCCAATCAATGTTCAGTGGACAATTTAACTGAACAACAGTGACAGAAATGCCTCTTGGAAGAGCAATTTCAGAATGAGATATATAGTACATAGCAGACTATTAGAAGTAGGATGAACCAGGACATTGAAAAAATTAGGGCTAGTCATCAGCATCAAATTAAGCAGTTACAGGATAACCTTGAGCTGCTCTACGGGATTTCAGAGACCAGCCAAAGTTTGATCACTCATCGTGATGATTTGATTGAGCAGTTGCAGGCCAGATTGACCCTAACAGAGAACACAACGATAGACATTTTGTCTTTCAAAACACAAGCATCATAAATAAATGAGAGGTTGGAAGTTGCCCAGCAAGAGCTCTATCAAAAAGTAGATGTTATTTAGAAATGTTATCAGGCAGTAGACCTTTCCCTAAAAAATATTATGCCAAGGAAAAAGAGGCATGTGCATCCCATTCTAGGTTTCAAGAGGTTCTCATATGGAAGCAGAGAGCTAATACCCCTGGTCTTCCCCTTCTCTCTCATTCTGAACAAGTAAGAGGAGAAATAGCCCTAAAATCCTGGGAAACAAATCTGGAAGAAGGAAAGAAACTTTCCAGAGATGTAAAAGAGGCTTGTCTAGAGGCATTATCTTCAATAAATAAAAATTTAATTGAGTTCGAAGGGAATAATATCTCATAGGCCTTGGGGAAGATTGAGATAGAAATGAACCAGCAAAGCTCAAGAAAGAACAAGGAAAACACTCAGGTAGCCATCCAAGAGATGAGCGAGATTGATTTACTTAAAATCAATGAATGGTTGGTTAATCTAAGTTCACAATATCATGTCACAGTCCAAGAAGTGAACAAGATCCAAGAGAAGCTGCCACAAATACAGAAGAAGATGTTTGCCTTTGAATTAAATGAAAGGATTGAGCCATCAAGATTCGTGGTAGCATTGATGGACATGTCCACCCAATGCATTGAATAGGGAAACATGAGTGTAGCTAGGAGAAAATGAAAAAGCATGTACAACGTCCACTTCCTCCACCCACTCTACCTTTCACCCTCCAACCGTCACTTACCCCGTCTATTCATACCACCCACATTCTTACATCCACTCATCCCACCTCCTTGTTGGAAACTTGTTCCCCCATCATCCTTTTCATGAACAAATACTCTTCCTTGTAACCGTTAGTCATCCCATAATGAGCCAAAACAAATTTATTCATCTAATTATCACCCCCATGCCTTCAACTGCAATTCCTTATCCCAGTAAACACATCCGAAGGGACAGATGGCAACAATATCAAATGGAAAAGACAATAAGCCGAATGATTTTGGTGGCCTCAATGGACATGTGTACCTGGATCAAAGGAAAATGAGCGCATCTACAAGCAGACAAAGAGACAGAGGAAGCACCTGCAAAACTCAACAACATTGTATGTTTTCATTTTATTTGGATGTATTCTATTTTTAGTCATATATTGTGGGAAGTCCAACGGTTTTCACTAGTGAGAATTTTTTTATAAATAGATATATTTTAGATATATTCATGGTTGCTTCTTGCCGAATGTAAAAGACAAATTATTTTGAGTATTAATACAAGTGCAGACAGAGATTCTAACTTTCGTTCAATTTGAGTTATGTGTTCCCTCTGTGTTTCCATTTCTCTGAATTTCTTTCTGTAATTCTTGAAGAGTGATTGATTTCAATTTAGTATTACATATACTGTGATCATAATATATCAACGGTTCATTCAATAACTGCTTTTCCTATGTTATTACTGTGAGTAAAACAAGACCTGTGATCTGTGTGAATTACTGCATTTTTATATCCTGTTCAAGGGTGCATCTTCTACTTTTTCTTCTACTGCAAACAAGGTGAGACTTGTCTGTAATTAATACCTGACTTTGTTTAACAATTAGTTGTGTAAATCTTTCTACATCATTTGACATTATAATTGCGACTCAGATAACGAGATACGACCTCTGTACTATCTTATCATTAATTTCATTTAAAGGTTATTTCTCAAAAAACTGAAGGTAGAAAAAAGAACTCACAAAAACACTTCCTTTAAAACCTTTGATGCCTGACATTATTCTTGAGCAACATCATTTTGGCGTCGTTGCCAAGGACGGAGAAACGGAATCATTTTTCCCTGGGAGAACGACAAAGTTAAATTTTGGTCTTTGATGGTGAACAAAGATTGAATATGTGAATAAGTATTACTTCATATTTCACCTGGCGACTCCACCATAGACAAAACTGGCATTCGGTAGAAAGAATACTAGGAAAAACCCAGACGAAAAGTAGACTACGCCAGTTCCAGATCCAGAAAAATTGTTGAAACCAAAGGGATATTTCAGACAAACTTCTGCAATGACAGGTAAGGTCCATCAACCTGGAATTATGCAAGTTAATGTTAAGATTCCTGCAGAAGAAATAACTCTTAAAGAAAATTTTAAACAAGATCATTATGTAGAAGCATCAATAAGTAAACCTGAAATTATGCTTGAAATTCCAGAGGTAATTATTCCTTAAATAAAATTTGAGATTGACCAGACCATCCATGTTTCATTGATAGATACTTTTACCAGTGAAAACAAAGGATCCATTTCAATCCCCACTATCATTAATACTCATTCAATTCTTTCTCCTCCCGAAGTAAAATTTTATGTCTCCCAAAACCCTGAAGATTATTTTCTATACTCAGATTCATCCCCTATTACTTCTCCTATCTATACATCAGGAAAACCTGAGGAACCAAGCTCAAGTTTTCCTTTTCTCCATCATCTAGATCTTCCATTTTCTCACGATAATTTTCTCGGACTTCATTCACAGCATCCTGAAGTGGTCAAAAGATTAGTAGATCAGTCTTTCGAAGTTTTTGAAAATATCCTATTTAGTCCTCGAATTTTGTCTCCTATACATTCAATGGTCGGTGTTGGAGGTGTCGGAGGTGCAGCGGCTAGTGGACTATCTCAAACCCATAGTATCTTTTCCAAGTTCACTACTAGATATGCTCCCTTAGTTCTTCCTGTTGTCCTGCATGATTTACTCAAAAATTACATGAAGAGCCTCCCTAAATTCACAGGAGAAGGGGATCTAACAACAACAAAATATATAGCCTTTTTCGATCAATTTGTTGATATTCTTGGCATTGAGCACGAGGATGTTTACACAAGACTGTTCATACAGAATTTTGAATAATAGGTAAGAACTTGGTTTAGAGGACTTCCAGTAGGTTCTATACGATCATACAATGATCTAAAAACTTCCTTCCTAAGGAAATGGGGCGAGAAAAAGGATCATCTTTATTACTTAATTGAATCTGGAGCCTTGAGAAAGAAAAATTTTGATTCAATCCTAGAATTTATCCAAATATTTAATAAGATTTATCACAAAATCCCATATGAAGTTAAACCTTCTCAACCAGCTGCAAAAGTCACTTTTGCAGGGGCTTTTGATTTTTATTTCGCTCTACTTTTGAGAGAAAGAAGATCCACTACTTTAGCGGGGATGCAATATGATGCTATAGAGATTGAATCCAATATGATGGCATCCGAGAAGTTGAAAACTAAAGTTGATATGGGAACAAGAGAACCCAGGCATTTTAAAGAACATGTGGGGCCCTCTGGATCTGGAAAGTCTGCAGAGGAAAAAATGGATGAGATGGCCAAAATTATTAAAGATTTATCGAATAAAATTTTCAGGATGGAAATAGAACAAGCCAAACCTGACCCATACGTTAGAAATCAATTCATGCGAAATCCTAATCCTCAGATACAAAGGAAAATAAAAAATGAGGATCAAAAGATTCAAGCTCTTTTAAAATAAAGAATTTCATACAGAGAGATGAGTTGCAAGCTTATGAGGAATTAGAGGAAGATATAAATAACCTCGGCGATGATGATCTTGAGCCTCACCTAACCAAGAAGGACTATGAGAAATCCTTAGATATGGAATCTTTGTTTAATAATGATGAAAACATCAACAATCTGGGGGACTCTACATATAAAGGTCTCGCTGACACAATAATGGTCGAGCTTCAACATAAATATGATTTGAGGCCAAGAGAAAAAAATTCTATAAATATTCCACCGAAAAAGATTTTATCATGAAATAAAGGAAATGAGGCAGCAGTTACAAAACCATCAACTGAAACACAATTTGCACGGATAAAGCAAGTTGAAATGAAAGAAGTACAAAATAAGA
>SNQJ01S0052347.1:23584-41777 GCA_010110895.2 Picea sitchensis | reverse complement strand
TGATGTCTGCAGAGAAATCAGGGCCTGCATTAAATGCCAAAAGTTCTCAGGAAAGCAACAACTTAGACCACTGCCACTGAAGCCTGTAGTGGCTTCAACACCTTTTCAGCAGTGGGGGATGGACTTCATCGGGGAAATCCATCCTCCCTCAAGTGGCCAACATAGATGGATCCTGATTGCAATAGACTATTTCACCAAGTGGATAAAAGCTGCCCCCACTAGAAGTGCATCACACAAAGTAATTATTAGCTTCCTGGAGGATATCATAGCCTGATTTGGCTGTCCCAGCAGGATTGTCACTGATAATGTTGCTTCGTTCAAATATGAGGCTCTGATTAAGTTCTGTGAGCAGTTCCAGATCTCGCTAATTCACTCCACCCCCTATTATCCTCAAGGAAATGGACTGGCAGAATCTTCTAATAAAAGCCTAATCAAGCTCATTAAAATATTATTGGAAGACAATAAGAGGGCTTGGGATTCAAAGCTCAAATTTGCTCTATGGGCCGATCAAGTGACAATGAAGAAGTCCCTGGGCACCTCACCTTTTCAGCTGGTTTACAGAACATAGGCGGTTTTTCCCACTCGGCTCGCTTTACCGGTAACAAAGTTCTTTCAAGATTATGAAGGAGAGTCAGATCATATGGTCATAAGGATTCATTAGATGGTGGAAGTACAACAGTTCAGGGAACAGGTGATGGATGCAGCTCATAGTCATCAGCAGAACGTCAAACAGGCCTTTGACAGAAAAGTCAGGAAGAAGGAGTTTGAAATCGAGGATTTGGTGCTTAAGTGGGATGCACCCAGACAGGATAAGGGCAAACACAACAAGTTTGACGCCCTATGGATCGGGCCATTCAAAATCTCTGAGGTTTTCTTAAATAACACGTACACGTTGCAGGATTTGGAGGGTGAAGAGGTTTTCAACAGCCCATTAAATGGGCATTTTCTGAAAAAATGTTTTGTTTGAGCCTTAGACGGCTCCTTTGTTTATAAATATTGTCCTTTTGGTTCTTTGTTTATTTTTATTTTTATTTTTCGTCTTAGTAAATGACTCCATAGCCCAATAGCAAGGCACTGAAGCTGCAAAATGAGTTCTTAGAGCATCGCAGGGACGACTCTATCCCCCATGGAGCCTGATGTTAGCGAAAATTCTTGCAAGGGGGTGTTTTCTCTCAAAGATCCGAGCCTGTGGCGTAAATGTAAAGAAATGGGGCTTAAAGATCCTAACATATGCATTTTGTCCAAGGTCACAGCCATGAGCGCACTGTGCAACGCAGAGAATCCATTTCAGGTTAAAATTGCAAGTAGGCGGGTGGCTCCAGTATTCAGCGGCGAGGATCGATCGATGGAGCAGATCGTCGGTCGGCGTAAATTTGAGGCCAATGAAGTTGCGCCATGTTTATCACAGGAATCGGGCTCGCAATCTCACCGAAATGATCCAGGCCGTCCATCCCATAGGAGCACATGGCACATGATCGAGCTCTATCGCAACTTCGCCCATCGCAACCTTGAAACACTTTTTCTCTGCAACTGGGATCCCCGAGACACGAAGTGCCGAAGGCGTCCGGGTTTCGGGCCCACAATATTGTCGAGTTTTCAAGGCCATCCGATCAGAGGGGGACATGTGGTGCGCGATTAGGCTCTATCACCTTTTCGTGCATCACGACTTTAAAGAGCAAGGATCGACTTCGTCCCATCCACGAGACGCGAAGTGCCGAAGGCGTCCAGGATTTGGGCCCACAATATTGCCGAGATGATCAGGACCGTCCATCCAGAGGGATGTGTGGCGCACGATTAGGCGCTATCACCTCTTCATGCATCGCAAATTTGAAGCGCAAGAAGCAGCCTCCTCCCAGCCGCGAGACACGAAGTGTCGAAGGCGTCCAGGATCCGAGCCCACAGTCTCACCGAAATGATCCAGGTCGTCCGATCAAGGAGGGGTACGTGGCACGTGATTAGGCTCTATCGCAACTTCGCCTATCACGACTTTGAAGAACAAGGACCAACCTCCTCCCAGCCACGAGACGCGAAGTGTCGAAGGTGTCCAGGACCCGGGCCCACAGTCTCGTCGAAATGATCCAGGCCGCTCGATCAAGGAGGGGTACGTGGCGTGCGATTAGGCTCTATCACAAATTTTCCTATCGCGACTTTGAAGAACAAGGACCAACCTCCTCCTAGCTGCGAGACGTGAAGTGCCGAAGGTGTCTAGGACCCGGGCCCACAGTCTCGCCGAAATGATCCAGGTCTCCCAATCAAGGAGGGGTACGTGGCGCGCGATTAGGCTATGTCGCCACCTCGCCTTTCATAACTTTGAAGCACAAGGACCAGCCTCCTCCCATCCACGAAACGCGAAATGTCGAAAGCGCCTTTGGAGATATGAATAAGGTCACAGCCCGTGGTCACTTGAGGGCGATAGAAAGAACTGCGTAAAGGGTCGAAGTGTCGGGTTTAGCTGCAGAAGGGATCACCGCGTTCTCCAGAGACCAGTTCAACTCGACCTTGATCTTGGTCCTCGCTAAAAATAAATGAAGGTGGATGGAGGTAGTTGAAACCTCGGCTCACTCATTAAATGCAAAGCATGTAGGTTCCGGTAGGCAGTCTGCTTGAGATGATCCTGTACGCTGGTTTTCTCCATGTCGAGTTCTCATCTAACCAGAGGAGTCTGCACATGCTATTTTAGCCTTTAATGTTTCATCTACCTCCCCTGCAAAGGCCATGCAAAGTTAAGGTGACGTTTGACAAAGGAGTTCAGGCCAGATTTGACTGAGGAGACGCCACACCTTGAAAGTCCTAAGACGCCTCTGTTGGGCGAAAGTGGAGGAGTATATGTAGGCATTTTTGCCATTTTTGTAGAGATTGATGGTTGAGCTTAGCTCCCGACTGTAAAGTTACCGAGGAAGCTCTAGTTATGTATATTTATTTGAGACTGTCGAATTAATGGAAGTCAGCTTCTCTTTCCTTTTATTTTGTTTGTTAGCTGTTTAAAACACTCGGCATTGGAGGATCCAGTCGAGGGTCGCACATTGTAGGATGACGTATGGTTGGTCACTATAATCTCTGCACCAGTCTTAAGCAGTCTCCCATGTTGTCTTTTTCATCTTACACTGAATGATTCAGAATTGGAGGATCCAGTTGAATGTTTGTGGCTGCATAGTATAATAGGTTTGATCAGTGTGCAGTTATCACTGTGTCATTTAGGCACATTTTAGTGTCTCGTTTTTCTTTCCCGAGTTGCTGGAAGGCCTGATGCCCAGAGCAGTCTCCCCTCTTTTCTCCCTAGTCTTCCCTCTACTCTCACTTTAACTCAAATTCCTGATTGAAGTTAGTTATGGCCCTCACTTCCTTGTGCATTTCCGGCCTAGTTTTCTAAGTTAAACGATATTGTTCTGAGTTCACTCACATCTGATCACCCCATTTAAAACAAAATCGTGACATAAACTGATGGGCGTCGGGCTCTGCTCCTGCTGCAATCCAGGAGTGACTTCCAATGCCAACAAAAGGGATAGCCAGGTTTAAGGAAGCCATGCACCATATGTGGATCCAGGCCGCAAGGGACCAAGTTATCACCTTGACAGAGGATAATGTTGATTTCGTGGCGAACAAGGTCCAGGACAGAGGGAAATAAGTATTCCACGCTGCCGAAGCATAGAGAGAAGATATCATGGCCAAACTCATAGAAGTCCATGAAACTCTACAATAGTTACAAATTCACACAATATCGCAGGCCACATCACAACAACGTGAAAAGACACAATGACCCCCTGCGCAGAAAGAAGGAGATGAGACAGTTCAGATAGTAGTGCAGGGTAGGGATACATTCAGAGTCACACGAAAGATGGTCATAATGGATCAAGAGACCGCATAGAAACCCGTGGGGGATGGTGACCATTTTGAGGTAGTCATGGCGCAGATACCCACAAAGGCACTATATGGACTGCAAGATATTATAATGCAGAAAGTACAATCCAGAGCCCACACGGATGCCACTAACTTGGAGGTTGGTAGGGGAGTCCCAGAGATGTTACAGATTACCTGCGACCAATTGACCTCGAAGAAGGAGGAGGAAAAATAACGTTCTGACAAGCTAGAGTAGGGGCTAACAACGGTATACAACTGCATTCCAGATAGCGCACAAACACCAGATAGGAGTGCAGATGAAAAGATAAAGATCACTGCGCAGATGATTGAAGGATATAGCCAGGAAATTAAGGAGATGAAAGAAAAACTTAATCATACAACTCCTCCTAAGGTTCAAGACAAAAGAGAACAACAAACCACACTCCAGATAGAGGAAATAGAAAGGGAAGCAAAGGAAATCACAAAATTGTTTGACATAACTACGCAGATTTGGACCACTTTGGAAGAGGATGAAAAGGTCCAACAGTTGGATGAACAAAAGGAGAAAATCAATGCTACCATGCAGAAGTTGAAGCAGTGACAGAAAACAATGAACATTACCAAGTGCTTGAAGGGCATCCAGGAGATGAAGACCCTACAGATAGAGAGTTAAAGACAACATAGATTGATAAGCAAGAAAGACAAGCCTATTTGGAGCCCCTCCATAAACAAACAACATAGATAATTATGGAGCTGGAAGAAGAGAAGCCAAGGATGGTGTCAGCACATTCAGAAAGCACAACATTCAGATAACAACGCAGATGGTTGAGGCACTAAAAGATAAAGTTGCGCGGGTGAAAGAAAAAGGGAAGGAACTAGTAGAGAAGTTCCACATCTTGGAGAAGGTTGTATAGGAAGTGCATAGCTTGGGACGAGTCACATATCAATGTTGGGGGCTTGTTGGCGTAGGCCTATTGTGTGAAGAAATTCTATTTTGGGCACAAGCCTATTTTGGGGAGAAAGATCTGTTTTGGGAACATTCCCATTTTTGGAGAGAAAGGTCTATTTTTGGAGCGTGTGCGACAGGTGGCAGGAAAGCAACATGCATAGAAAGAAGGAAAAGTAGCATGCAGGAGGAAAATCAACATGGCGCGCATGCAAATAGGCCTAACTATGTTAGGGTTAGCATTTTTGACAAATATTGTAATGGGTATAAGCCTATAAAGTGGTATAAATAAGGACCTAGGAGGTCTAGGTCGAGGTCAGTCAGTTGATTATTGAGAGTTAGTTGGTTGGGAGGCCATTGATAAGTTTTGTGGTAGAGTGAATTAAGTTAGTCTTTAAGGGTTAGGTCACGGGCTGAGGAGCCTGGTGTGATCTAGTCAGCCTCCCAAAGGGTACTTACCCTCATTTTGATTGTAATATTGAAGATGTAATGCGCGCAACGCAAGATTTTGCAGTAGAATAAATAAAAGAGCAGAGAACCCAGATCTTTGTGGACATATCCCTAGAAGGGGGTGAACCACAGTAAACCTTGTGTTCTATGTGATTGTTAATGAATGCTTTTACTATTTTGTTAATCATTAGCTCAAGAATGAATGATTAAAACTAGTTATAACAAAATGTATACATAGGTTTAAAGATGAATGAATCATAGAAGTAGATGAGTGATTAATGATGATAATGTATAAGGAAAAGAAGCCAATCATAATCCCCACTCATTCCTAGACTACAAACACCTGAGCATTGCAATCCCTTATAAAAGCTATCTCGGGTGAGACTGCGTTGTGCACCCTTTGCGCAGTGTTGCGTTCTGGGTTACCAGGAGGGCCAATAGTTTTGAGGGTTTTGTTGGAAACCTATTTAAGATCAGAACTTGGGTCAGCCCAAGTAACCAACATATGTTGGGTAACTTGTAGATTGTGAAATACCTGCCCGAGACACAATAAAATCCACTTTGTAACGATGTATGTTAGTTGGATAAACAATTTAAACTTGTTGTCCCTAATTTTCAGCAATATATAACAATATATATTAGTAATAACATGGTACTATAAGCTTCTCAATAAATTCTAGAGATCAAGTAGAAGATACGAGAGAATGACTAGTTAATGACTAGCTAAAATCAAGATGAAAAACCAATATTCTAACACAAAAAGATAAGGTTGTTGTAAACACTTGTCTACAACAAATTATATCAGCCTCACGGTTGTAACATTCAATGTATTACAACAAGAAAATAAACCATTGAAAACCCCTCAAACTTTGTGAAAAAGTGCGCTAGACCAAGAAGAATAAGTGTGCAAACTTTGAGCAAAACCCAATGGTTGATAAGAGAGTTATTCAAGCAAATGAGTTAGGGTTTCTGTAGCCCTAATGGCTGAAGATGTAATTTATAACAACAACAAGAAGTAGCCTGTTGATTGGGACGCCCTAGTGGCTGTGAGGTGCCCAAGGAATAAGGAATACAATCCACTTTGCAAGAAGTAAAAATGACCAAAAACCATGTTTCCCAATGCAATAATTTGTTTCTCCAATGGAAGACTAGTGCCTTTAGTTATGGGTTAATGGGGTCAAGAAGAAAGAGTTAGGGTTACTAAATCATTGGGGGTGTAAACCCTCTTACTTCCCAAGGAAATTAACCTAGCTAGTAGGGTTTGAAGACGAGGGGTGTAAATCCTCTTACTTCCTCAACTAAACCCTTGCAAAACAATTTTCAAAGCTTGACAATTATGGTGGAAAATAGTATAGGGTCGTATGCCCTTATACTCCCTATCTAGCCTTGGAAAAAACAACCTTATCTTGAATTATAAATGATAATAACAAAGTAAAGAGACTACTATTCAGGAAAAAGAATTAACATGCCAAAGTAAACCTCCACAAAAGCAAGAGAATGACCTTCTAGAGATAGCGCACCATCATCATCATCACACCATAACCAAAAAGCATTATTCCATAGCGCAAGAGGCAAAATAATACAAGAGTAGTGAAAATTTCAGACCAATACTTCTCACAAGAGGGAGAGTTATGTTCAAATGAGATCTTATGATCTCTTATTTATACAAAATGTCACTAAGGTGACTTGTCCATAAGTTAAGGGGTAAACCATAAGACTAGGGGTCAACAACCCTAATCTTTCCCCCTTTAACAAAGTAATATTAAACAATTCATTAAAGTTTCACTTTTGCACAAATAAAACCCTTATTTTAGTAGGACGTCACCCCTTTATGGGACGTTTTGGCATTTGGAGGAGGTAGTTGGTGATGGAGAGGAGTAAAGAGGCTTCTCAAAGCCACATGTAAATCATCCAACAACTTCCTTCATGATGAAGGCTCGAGCCCCTTCAAAATGTCCAGGTGCTAATGTATGTCACCTCCCACCAAGCCCTAACCCCCCTAGGTGACGTCATGCCTCTAGGAGTGACATTTTACCTCTCTTAGGAAAAACGTTTGGCATGTGGGGGCTAGGCTCTATCGTCCAAGTCATCTTCAAGGCCTTCCAAGTCTAGTCTTTCTCATCTGGCATGTGGGCCCTTGACATCCAACCTGTGGGATTATAGCTCCATGGAAGCCCAAGCTAGGCTTGTTCTCCCAAAATTGTCCACTAATACTTGAGGTTCATACCACTTAGTATGTTTGATGGTGAAAAAATCCTTGAATGTCATGGATGCGTGAAATGTCTCACTAAGTGCCATATATTCCTTCAAACAATCTATAAAATCCTCATCTTGCTCTTGTTTGTTGCCCCTTTGAACCACTAGCTCCATTGTTCCCAACATTGTGTTGATGGCTTGCCATAGCCAAGCTTGTATACCCTCACAGGTTGGGAGGATCACAAGCTCTGATACCACTGTAATGTCCCCACTAAATATTTTGGCTTTTTCTTAATTTAGTAGTGTAGACATTTTGTTAGGCACATTGAGGACAAACTCCCACTTCACTGTTGTAGGAATTTATGTGTTTTCTAAGTGTTGACTTTTGTCAAACACTTAGATTGTAAATTACTTCTTCACTGTATAACTACCCAAATTATTGTTGTGGGAATTTTAGATGGATTCTGAAGTGTTATGGGTGGTTTACATATGATTAATGGGCATCGAATGTTCCATCCAATACAAAAAAATGTTCAAACAATTTATATACAAGCAATTTATACAGTAACAAAGTGATAATGAACAACGACTCTAGTATGTTATGCTATCAACAAGAAAACACAACCAATCTGATCCACTTTACTGCTAACTCAAATGGAATGAATACACAATAATAAGGTTTACAAATCTAATATAAACTTGACAGATTTGACTTCATGAACAACATTGTTATAGATCTAATATACTGAGAATAAATGAATGTTGTAGGTTGTTGTTGAATCATCCCCTCTCAAGCTGCCTACAATGATAGTCCTGGCTTCTACATGCCAACACAATTATCCACCAAGGAAATGCACCCTTTATAGCATGAAACTACCCCCCTCCCCCACTAACAGATTTGGTCTGCTCCAAATTGAGATTGACCTCTATGGAAATAAGTGACTATTGCCTAAAGAATGATGCCTTGCCTCACACATAAACGATTCAACCAAGAATAAAGGGCTCCCAGATACAAATCTCAGCCTGTAGATAGTGCATATTCCGCCCAACAGAGAGATTCGACCCACAGTGGAAAGACAAAGACCAAAACCCGGCCTCTTTGTCCAAGGAATTCGCCCAACAAGTGGTATATCACACCCCTTCAATCAAAACTTGACCCAACAGAGAGGAACTCGTCCCCCAATGAGAAAACTCGATCTGCTCAAGCTAAACATCCTCTAAAAACAAGAAATCCGCCGCCACAAGATAAAACTTAGCCACACATGAAGAAAATTTCTCCGCAAAGTTGATAAACTCTATCACAATGAAGCACGTTGAAGAAATATGTTTGATCTCCTCCCTTCGACTAGCTAGAGTGGATGGTCTCGCCATTGAAACCAATCTTCCAAACTTTGTAAGGTTTTCCAAGAGATATCTCAATTTCGTTTTAGAGAATAATAATATGCATAATGAGAGAGGGTGCCCCTCATTTTGCTTTTATCTCTTCGTTGACCCTTTTTGGACCTTTTTACCCTTTTAATAAGTTAAAGTGACTTTATAAACTTCAATTCACTTAAACTCCCCCTTTTAATTAATTACTCAATGCCACTTTTTAAAATGTTACTTTTCCGCCCCTATGACATTAAATGATTATTTAATCCTATTTTTAACTCCATAAAGTGATTAATTTACTTTTAAGACATTTCCGGTCACTAGAAGACCCTTTCTCATCATCTCAACCTTTAGAGATTTTTGTTCTGGCTCCAACGAGCTATTACACTAAGGTGCCCCCTCAAATAATACAATCCAAATAACACCTTTAGCGTATTTAATTAAATTATGCTCAATAATACTCCCAAATTACAGGAATCGACGAAATGCCACGAAACTAAGAACGAATTGTGTGAAAGTGATCCCAATGATGAAAGATGAAAAATTGACTAGGTTGGGCTTGATATAACTTCACCAAACCCTCCGAACTCACTGGTAACATAACCTCACCCCTCTATCTTGGTTGATACAAACCCCGTAAGTCATCTCCAACTATATAACAGAGAAGCCCACAAATGGGGACATGACATATCACATTTCATGAGTCTTGTTCCCAAGAGAACAAGATGGATTTTTGTTTCTCAAATACATTGTACACAAAATTGCATCACCCCAAAACATTAACTTCATATTCTTGAAAAATAGCATGGAACGTACTCTATTCAAGAGTGCCACATTCATTCTTTCTGCTACACCATTCTACTAAGGATTGTATGGCACAACGATTTGATGATTAATCGCATGTTGGTGAAGATATATTTCAAACTCATTAGAAGTGTATTCCCCTCCATTATTAGTATGAATAGTGCCAATACAAGATTGTGCTTCATTTTCAATCCATACATGAAATTTTTTAAATGTTTCAAATGCTTGAGATTTATGTTTCAACAAACAAACCCAACACATCATGTTGTAATCATCAATAAAAGTCATGATATATTTGTTACCAAAAGAAGATTCAACATGTATGGTGCCACAAAATTCAGAGTGTATAAACTCTAGCTTTCTACATGTTCTCAAAGTGGAATCATGAAAAGCCTGCTTGTTATGTTTACCAAGGATACATGCATTGCATAGCTTCAAATTCCTTAGAATGGTAGGAAAACTAGAAACACTATTTTTCTTCAACATACGAAGACCGTCATAATTGATGTTCCCAAATATAGCATGCCACAAGAGACTGGATGACAATGCACCTTCATCACAGTGAGAGAGGTACGAAAATTTTTGTGCCTGCGTAGATGTCCCTTTTAACTTCAACAATCTCTCATCCTCCCATCATGTCATGACGACCATGTTTCTAAAAGACCTCCTTATTTCAAATTTTCCATCAAACGTGTGAATATTATGGCCTTGATGTCAAATGCGCAAAAGAGACAACGAGTTCCTCTGCAACTCAGGAAGATAGAGAACAACATGCAAAAGAAAATTTGAGAATCTGGGCAATTTGACCTTGATGGTGGCAATTTCCATAAGTTTGAGAGTGTATCTATATACAAAGTATATTGCACCCTCTAAATTGTCATTCAATTTCTCAAATAAGTCTCTCTGAAAATTCATGTAGCAAGTAACACCGATGTCAAGCAACCATGCATCTCTCCAAGAAGCAAATGAAGTTTTGAACAAATCTGCCAATATTGCAATGAGCAATAACAAAATGAGTGGATTCAAGAGCTTTACCTTTTTCTTCCTTTTGTTCCTGCTTTTCTTTGATCTTCTTCCATGGGATCCCAAGTATCTTTACATCATTTCCATTCTTGCCACAACCAACACATTGAAGATCAAATCTTTCACCTTGATTATGCTTAACCCCCTTGCCTCTAAAATACTTATTTCCACATCCTCTCTTACTACCTTCTCCTCTAGAAGAATCATGTGATTGATTCTTCCCTTTTTGAGCAAGGTACACAATCTCTCTAGTGGGCTAAACCATCTTCTTCCCAAAAGCTTTCACACGTTTTGCAATTTTCTCCATCAAAAAGTCAAAATTGAGGGACTTCAATTGACCACTAGCTTGAAGCGATTCAAGATAGTGAGAATATGTGGGCTAGAGGGCCTTGATGAAGGTTGCAAGAGAAATGTCTATCTTCACACCAAAAACATCAATATCATGTATGATGGCTTTAATTTTGGACGCTAAAGCCATGGGATAATTATCCTTAAACTTTAGGTTGAAGAGCTTCAACTACAATTCTGAATGTGAATCATACAAATCTTTAAACTTCCTCAAAGCACCCCAAGAATCTTTGATATATTTGATGTGGCAACTCACCTCTTTGCTTACAAAAGAAACAATCAAGGCATATGGTTTCTTATCTTTATTGGTCCAAAGATCAATGAAGATAAGAGTATGCTCAATCTTTCTTCACCATTTTGGATAATTTTCTTTGCCACTGAGCACCACAACAAAAATTGAGACAAGAGACTGCATTTCCATAAACGAAATCACTTCAAAAATACAAATAATGCCAAATACACCTCTTCTTTTAAGAAGAAGATACAAAACCGACCTCATTTATACAAAAAAATAAATCAATAGATTTCCGCCACCAGCTACTCCTCATAATACTGTTAGCTTTTATAGCTCAGGAGGTACTATGCATGTTTTGTCTTGTATGCGGAAGTGACCTTGCATTTGCACTACTAGGCACTTGAATTTTTAATAGGCGTTTTATAAAGTTGTAATAAAGTGACTTTTTGTAAAGTGTCATTTCTAATATTTTATTAAAGTGACTTTATGTCATAAAGTGCACTTATGTCATAAAGTGGAATTTTACTTTAGTAAATATAGGTGATTTATTTAGGAGGGAATGAATCATGTCCTTTGATATTGTAAAGGAAAGATTAGATCTTGACCATTGGATTTAGGGATGGGGAAGGTGAAAAGTCATTTTCAGTTATAAGAGAGAAAACCTAGGGTAGTGTGCAAGACAAGCAAAGAGAGATTTGAGAGAGAGCTTGGAAGAAATTATGGGTATTACATATCAGAGTTCATTTAAGACAGAAATATGTGTTTACTAAGTGTTTGAAAAAAGTCCTATGGAGTTAGTGTGCTTTTGTTACTGAATTTTTACATGGTATTAGAGCAGGTGCTCTCAGTTATAGTGAGCAGTGCTATTTTGGCAAGGATTCAATCTCGATATCGGAGGGAAGATAGGGAGTCTCTTCTGAGCACCGACAGGAGGCTCAACTAGTGTGAGTGGACATAAGCTCAGGGTGGAGTGGATTCTCCTATGAGCTTAGGGTTTAGAGTGGCTACCCGGAGGAGGTCTTTAGGTTCGAGTTCAATGCAGGTGTTGAGGTTGTCTCCAAGTTCAGAGAGAGCTCCTACTTGCGAATAATGTGATGGATTTGAGGACAAGACTAGATGATGGTGATGGCAGTGAGTACCACCCTTGCTAAGAGGTTGTGTTAACTTTTATAGCTCATGAGGTACTCCACATGTTTTGTCTTGTATGTGGAAGTGACCTTGCATTTGCACTACTAGGCACTTGACTTTGTAATAGGCATTTTATAAAGTTGTAATAAAGTGACTCTTTTATTAAAATGACTTTTTGTAAAGTGTCATTTCTAATATTTCATTAAAGTGACTTTATGTCATAAAGTTCACTTATGTCATAAAGTGAAATTTTACTTTAGTAAATGTAAGTGACTTATTTTGGAGGGAATAAATCATGTCCCTTGATCTTGTAAAGGAAAGATTAGATCTTGGCCATTGGATTTAGGGACGAGGAGGGTGAAAAGTCATTTTCAGTTATAAGAGAGAAAGTCTAGGGTAGTGTGCAAGACAAGTAGAGAGATATTTGAGAGAGAGCTTGGAAGACATTGTGGGTATTACATATCATAGTTCATTTAAGACATAAATCTATGTTTACTAAATGTTTGAAAAAATTCCTATGGAGTTAGTGTGCTTTTGTTACTGGTTTTCTAGAAATACAACTTCCATCCCCGTAGTCTCTGTAGTAACAATCGATGCAATACAATAATAATTTTTGCAATAGATGTAATGGAAAACAATCTCTACAATGGATGTAATGGGAAATGATAGCTTTGGAGTCTTAGATAACATGTGGATGTCACGAAGAGGTAGCACACAGATAGCACATAGATATATAATGGAGTCAATGCGTATACCAACACATTGGAGTTGATGTGTATACCAAATATATAATAGCTCTTATAACTCGATGCATATAACAGAGATATAATAGCTCTAATAACTCGATGTGTATACTGGAGATAGAATAGAGTCAATACATTGGTTCGTCTCCCACTTTGGTCGCCAATGAGATAGCTCTAATGCTTCATATGCAGACACACTAAATCATGGAAGCAAGATCATGGAGTTATCTAAAAACACCAAGGCCCTGATGCCACTTATAGGCCTTGAATAACTCCAGGCTTGAATGAATTTTATTAATGTAATCCACATATAAATACATTGAAATATGAGCTTTGGTTTCATCTTCCAAGAGGTCTGATGACTATTCCTATTCACCTATGATTTTTCATATTTCTCTTAAATAATAATAAAAATATTTACAATACACCATAATCCCTAGGATTAGGTATCTAACATTTAAGATCTTTATGATGGATGAGTGTTAGAAACATGTCCCTAAATACATGTATGTATATGAATAATTTACACATACACATGGGTTGTAACGAATTTTATTAGGACATCTAATTTGTAAACTTTATATACACATGTATATGCACGAGGCTTGTAAAATATCATTACAATGAATATACATTATTATCATGAAGCTAACATGCAACTTAATAAATAGGTTGTATACTTTTAAATTAAGAAGTTTAATTCTTTTAAAGTAGGAAAAATTCTACAATACTCAAGGTTATTAACCTAACCTTTGTTGATCCAATCTTAAGATCTTGATGTGTAGCAATATCATTATTTGTAAACAAAACCTAGCCACTTGAAATAACTTGTTGGTGGTCCATAAGGGGGTATATTTCCACTCATACCATATGCCTATGGCTCTTGGGCCATTAACTTGTTTCCTTATGTTCAAGGAAGACGAGTTCTTAGTCAATCAAAAACAGTTTTAGGTCATACTCCTAGATCAAAAGACAGTTTAAACGAGTCACTAGTATCCACTAGATACCTAATATCCTATTTGGTCATCGCTAAGGCTACCAAAAAGAGAAGGGTCATGTGATATCCAAAAGCACCTAGCCTTTAACCCCGAACATAAAACTTGAATACTACAACTAAGTTGCAATTTAACCTCATGTCTATGTAGCAAATTTAATTTGTAATAAAAAAACACATAACATACTAAACTAATTAATTCACCCAACTACAATGTTCTTAAACAAGTGTAGATCCATTCTAAACCCGGATCTATCAAGCATCGAGAAGGATCCAATTTCTTAAGGTGTGATTTTTTTATTATTATTTCATTCCATATCAAGTTTTACATCGTAGAATACTAATGCCTCGACATTTTTTTTTTTTAAAGTAGGGTTATCTAACATAACGCTAATGCCTCAACATCTCCCCCTCCCTATACTGAGCTATAGAATACGTTCCTCCATGCAAAGAAAAAAAGAGAGATTCAACCTTCAATTTATTCGTCTTAAATGTTATCTAATTGAATTAAGAATATGAAATTGTTGTATAAAAAATAYGAAACCCCATAATATAAAATGTAACRACATCCACACAAACAGACCTGGGCGGAAAATAAAAATAAGCTTTTGCTACAGAATTACATGAACTAAACGCTCATAACTCCACCTTTGATAATATTAGGTGTTCGGGTATAAAATCAAATAAAAGAAGGCTTTGCCAAAAACAGATTTACCTCTAAATAGAACTCCGCCCGGGGGTAAGGATTATTTAACCAAAGTTCCTTCAACTCCGCCCGGGAGCAAAGGATTCCTTAACCAAAGTTCCATCCTTACTCACACACTAGAGTATATCCATTTTCGGGAATCATTTCGTTATTCACAGCAAATCTTGGATCGAAAATTCAGATCTTGGGCATGCTTGGGAAACGTGAAAGAGCGTGTTGGCTTTTTTAACAATAAGTGAAATAGAGACATAGGAGAAAAGAGTGGATTCTTAAACCTTCGAAAATAATGAAAGCGAGAGTAAAAAGACATTGTTTGGAAAGGGAGAGTAAGAGTAAAAGACATTGCTTTCCATTCAAATACGAAGAGGCATAGACGCGTGTCCTCGGGATGGCCATGCCACGTGGAACTTGGTAATTTTGCTTCATAAAAAAATAGCTGTCAATGTTAAATTGATCATATTTTATTCATCTCACTGACACACTCGTTGCAAATATTTTGGAAGATAGTGAATGGCCAACGGTGGAAAAAATAAATGATCGACTGGAGTAATGTGTAATTACATACACAGGGGTAGGGGTGGGGATAGGAGTAAGGGTGATAATTATTCATTAAACAGAAGTAGAAGCAGCAGCAGCATCATTAAGGGTTTGATCCCCCTTGTACCATCAGACGAATTAAGGACGTCTCCGACTTGTGAATGTCGAGGTAATCTCATCGCCCTCGTCGCCGTACCTTCAATTATTTTTCCCCTGCATTTTTAGCTTCATTCTGCTTTATTTCGGGATGAAATCGGTTATGTCGTACCGTGATGCAAAGGATTCTTCCGGCAGTTACGTGATGTTTTGTAGTATAACTTTGTATTTTCATCAAAGCGCAATCGTTAGACTTTTGACGGATTTGCAAATTCTTTCAAGGCGTTCCACTTTTTTCAACCAATTATCCCACGAGCAATGCCTCTTTTGGGCGAACTGTCGATGGATTTTTCTTTTTTCCTGAATGGCCCTTTGTACCCAGGGTTATTAATCTTAATCTAACTCATTTTACATTATTGGGTTGGATTCTCTCTCCTTTTTTATTTGGTTTACAATGCTGTAGATTTTGGCAGGAGGTGAAGCGCATATTTGTGCATAGAAATCGTAAAGAGGTTAATAAAAGGCCCATTGAAGACAGTTATTGTAAGATATTTAAAGCAACTCACTGTTTCGAAAAGTTATTTCTTAAAATATTCGCTCTGGCAGGCACTGCAAGAATCATTCATACAGCACTGCATAATTATCTTTAATGAACGTTGTCATTAGCAATGCCTGCAAATGCAAAATAAAATATAAGCTACTTTATCATAGTTTACATTGCCATTTTGGAAGTGGTCGCAAAACTCATTTACGGAGCAATGGTACAACTGCAGAAGCAATTTAAAGAAAGATCCAATAGTACTTCGATGCATAATTCATCTATGACATTGTAGTTATCCTGGATGTATTTCGAGGCTGGAGCTTCATCGTCGACTCTCATCCACATTCTAGTCGTAATCTGAGTACTGCTGCTCCATCTTCTGCAAGGTGTACCTCGAGCGTCTTCAACTACTACTTGTGTGAATTTAGGTTCTAGCAATCCTGTGTCAAATCTGTCAATATTTCATAGCGTGATAGGCAATCACATTTGGATCTACACTATCAGTTATCTTCCACCTAAATTTTTTTATCACCCTGGCAGCATAAGTCCTCCATATTGAACTAATAGCAGGCCGCACAATTCATCTATGATAGTTGACCTGGCTTTTCTCAAATTTCAACTGTATCCTTGTGGTTTTAGTTAAAGTAAATTTGCTCATGGTTTCTGCAGCAAGTGGTGTGATGATAAATCCAGTATCTGTGTGTCAAGGGATGCATGATAAACAGCATCAACAGTGTGTCAAATGAGGCATTTGGTTTCATTTTGAAAGTGAATTTTTTAACATTGTACAAAATGAATCATCTGCTCTTTAGTTACTGAAACTTGAATAAACACAATCACCTGTTAGAATCCAATCTAGAAAGGCTTTGTAAGGGACATGTTCAGATTATACACAGAGATATATATTTTAGAGTGAAAGATTTTAAATATAAATAAGAGATGATTGATATGATTGAAAAGTACAATCCACACCTTTTTATAAATTTACGTCATTTGGAAATTATTAATTAGCCCACCTATACAATTTAATATTAAATACACTTATACTACCCAATTCTTGCCTGCATAATGAACTTATTTTTCATTATAAGTCCTCCTTCGCGGATGCTTTGCCCTCAAAGCACTGTTTAGAGACGATGCTGCTGAAGGGCAACCATGCTTTCCCACAAAGTGTCTTCAGCTGGTGAAATTTTCCATTGAATTGAAGATAGTTGGCATGTTGTTTGATTCTGTTCTGAGCTTTAACAAGGTTCCCCTTTAGGATGTGCATATTCTTTTGAGATTGCCCCAATGGTCTCCTATGTTGGAAACCTTGATGTCAGCTTGTGTGAAGTCCTTTTCATGGAACTTTGATCTATGCAAGTTGGATTTGTCAACAATTTAGCTTCTTTACTTGGTGCGAAGGGGTTACTTTGGCGGTCAGAGGTTCAATAGTATCCTTTTGTAAGTTTTTTCTTGCCATTTAAACTATAGATTGGTGGTGTAGGTACCCAATAGAATCAACTATTACATGCTCAAAACTATGTCCATTCCACCTAGTGGCATGGCATAGAATCCAATTTGCATTTAGAAATTTTGAATTTGCAACGACACTTTGTGACATTGGAATTTGGCTTACCTCTTTAATTTTCTTGTTGTCTGCAACCATAACATTAAAGTCTTTCAATGGATACACAAAGACCTTTAGCTTCTTCATAATGTTGACCCTTAGGTTATTCCCTCTCTCACAAGGTCTTAATGCCGGGGCATAATGTGTAGGACCACCTTCCACTCTAGGCCTTCGACCTAGTCCTCGGGCCAGAAGGGGGGTACCCTTGAGTGTCCTAAAGTTATCATTCTTACTTGTCACGCAAGAACAACTTTGCTTATAAAGCTTTGATTGGATTTATTGTAGAAACTGGGTGGTGCATGAAAATAGTCTCTGCAACTTTAAGGATTTTAGTTGTGTTATATATGGTGAAAGGGAGATAATTATTGGAGATTACTTGACACAAATTTTATTAACTTAATACAGAAGGGTGCCTTATCACGTTTCCATTTTCAAAAGACATAATGTAAAGGATCATGAACATGCATGATAAGAGGAGGCCACACATTGTTTTTTTACTTAACATGTTCATGAGCCAAAAAATAAAATGGGCATGCACGCAAACATAGACCCATTCATTCATTCAACATAAGATTAAGATAGAGAATGGAAGAACACCAACATAACTTGTTTGAAATTTATTATTTCAA
>SNQJ01S0052346.1:27577-54808 GCA_010110895.2 Picea sitchensis | reverse complement strand
CTTGAGATTGAGTGTTAGTGCTCAATTCAGATTGGTTAAAAATTAATTGATCTTGCTTGTTTGAGAGAGAAACGAGATATTCAAACCATTCATTAATAAGCTGCATTTCTTTAAAAGGGAATCTAATACCAACATGAATGAACCTAATTACAAAATCATTGAATGATTCACCATTTTCTTTCCTTAAGCAACTTAATTCTTCACTTAATTCATAATAATCATAGTTGTTAAAATATGATAAAAACTCAAATACAAACTCAGACAAAGAATGAATATAATTAGCCCGAAAAGATTCAAACCAAACCTTAACCCGACCTCGGAAAGTGAGAGAGAACAATCTGCATGTAACATTAAAATCGATGATCTTATGTCTTAAACACTTATAAAAAAAGTTATAAATATGGTCTATTGCAGATGTGTTCCCTTCACCATCAAAGGTGAGTTCTGAAAAGAGATTATCTGTCTTGTTGGAAATAACTGGTAGTGATACATTAAAAGCATGTTCCGACACAGTGATTTGGGCAGAAGCCATTAAGAATTTGAAGAAATTGACTCGAAATAGTTAGCCTGCCTTGTAGTGCATTATAAGATGATACATAAGAAGGATTTATAAATTTGGAATTATGAAAAGCTGAGGGGTGATACATTTAATCATTAAATTGACCTCATCCCTCCTTCTAGTGCCATTTGTTGACGGGCGAAATTGACCGTCCGTCAACTGGAAGAGCAAGTTCAGTTCGGGGTTGTCTAAATAACCCAAGCCATTTGGTGTAACTCATTCTGACGGGTTTAATGGCTCTGTTAGCCAATATAAGAATCCTAAAAGAAACGAATAAAAGAGAGAAATAACTAATTAATTACTAAACACTATATATATATGTACATGTGTTCTAATGTAACTGTAGTAGTTGTATTTAAGAAGAAGATATACAAGTCTCATTTATTTACATGATTTACAAGCTGCAAGTTTTAATCGAAACTTACGAAAATCAATGGAAAAATGATTGCTTTGAAAAACAGATAAAGAAAGAACATAAAAATATTTATTTTTTTTCCTTTATAAATTTAAAGAATCTTGCAAAAAATTCAATGAAACATGAACATGTGGATAGTCAAAGATGAACCATACATTCTAGTTTCAATGATATGTAAATGACAGAAAAATACAAAGAAGTTATCATGTCAGTGAATTAGTGAGGTGTATCCAAGCATCTGCATGATTGGTGAACATCCAACTGTCATGTCCAAGAGAGAAATCTGCAATGAACCTTATGACTATTCTAAATAAATTCAGAACATGTATTGGTAGCTTAGGTTTTAATGACAGAAAATGAAACACGAACATAAACCTGTGATCTCATCATTATACATGATTACAACAAGATAAATCTAGAAGCAATCTATGTGTTTTATCATTCGATTTAAAACTCAAAGATAAATCTCATTATTTAAATCGAAGATATAATCACAAATTTGTATTTTGATGAAACAAATGATAGATGGTATTTATAATATAAGCCTCCTACACATCACAGATCATTTAATCTAAAGATATCAGACCTACACATGTAACATGATTAAAAAAATATAAATAACAACATTATAAACAAAAGGCTAAAGCCAAAATTCATATATGTCATTCTATTAAGTTTTTGGAATCACTTGTCCATTCTATAGTCCTGGAAGAATTTTTTTGGATAATAGACTTTAAAGATTGGAAAAATTAATACATAAATGATAATAATCAACCATGTATTGACAAAAAATACTAAATCTATTTAAATCAATGCATAATCAATTATTCAAAAAATATGAAGATATTATATGAAAATAAAACGATTTTAGTCACAGGACAAAAGCCATTAAACAATCTGGAATTTCATATTCATCTTTGAAAATACTCGTCCATTCTCCCAAAGATTCCAGCCATCCATTACTCCATTTGAAAATAAATAAAAATCTTACAAAAGAAATAATATACAAAAGAGAAAGGATTAAAATCCTCCTCTCCAATTCTTGGATCTCATTGGCTATGAACTTTCTCATATATGTATACAATGAATGAACAATTTGGGCATTACTATTAATTTTTGCCACCTAAAATTTGCCTCGTAAAAATACATCAATATCTCTCCAATCGTGCATTTGTTTTGGACACTCTCTACGCGAAAAGTAAATGGGTCCATTTTGGTTCTGGGTTTTCAACCGTTTCTTCAAATTCCTCACGGTTTGGCTGCAATCAGTTATGCAAAATCGCTTGTCTAATCTTGACGCCTTTCCAAATTTTATCTGTTGTTGCTCGTGAAATTATTTGTAGCAATCCAAAATTATTTTTGGATCAATCATCTTGAACGTATTTGGATAATAAAATGAAGCCATGATCAGATCCGTATCAAATATTTGATAATAGAAACCTTTGAAACAAAAAGAAACCTAAATCAATAACCTAAAAATTGTGAATAAAACAAAATCTAGAAAAATAAAAAATGAATTTAAACTAACTATAACTTATAAACAAACATTGTTTATAATTTGCTTTCAAATATGATCTAGAAGCTTCAAGTTAATGGATAAAAAATATTAATTTTAGTATTTTACAAAATCAAACAAATGATAGATAATTATTTGATTATTATTATTTTGAAATGAGATGCAAAATGAAAAAATAATTTAATTAATTAATATCACCAAATGATTTCATAAAAATGAGAAACCAACCAAAATATTATTTGATGAAGTATTGAACCCATTATTCAAAATAGTCAAACTTGCTAATGAGCAAAAGAAAGAACACATAATCATAATTTAAACGAAAGTAAACATTTGATAAAAATTAACGTTTTTGTTTAAATTGAGATTTTTATGCTCTTTTCTAACTTTTGACATATACTCTTGTAATAAATGTTTCATACTATAGTGAATGTCTTAAGTTTGTCTCAAAGCAAGACAAGGTATGGAACTATTTGAAAAGGTTGATTCTATAGCTCATTATAATTATCAAGATTTTAATAGGGGCCTTTTAAATTTTGTAAAAATATAGGGGGAGTTGTTGGGGACCAACACGAAGTTACTATGCCAAAAGAAGACAAGAATCGGAATGGAAAGAGGAATAACGAGATGAATCTTGCCAAAAAGAAGGCTCGAAATCTCAGTAAGAAGAGAGCAATGATCAAAAAGTTATAGAAGGTTCTAGAGGGAACTTCACAAAGGGAAAATTTGTAAAACAAGAACTTCGTTGGGATATCAGAACAACATCACATGGTACTTCCCCATGGAGAAGAAATATAGCCATTGGGAATAGTATAACTGTTAGATCGATACGCCGAATAGGTAGAAAGACATTTATGTTCAGATAGATCGCCACTAGACCGTTGGGGCCGTGCCATAACGGACATAACTGAATTAATGAAGGTCTCTTGTCCATTGGAAATATCCATTACATTGCTATCTACTTACTCTGTCGACTTTTGCACCGAGAACACTTTTGCGAATTGTATCAAAGAGAACTCATTGCTCTTGCACTATGATTAGTAATATCGACACCAGTTGTATTGTTTTTTACACTCATTCATCCATCTGATCTAAGCGTGTATGTCAGACGAGCTCATCATCGCGGAGAAAATCATCGAAGAAGTTATCATCGATCTCATGGTCGAGAGAGTAATATATGCAAGTATTCAAGCATCCTCGATGAGAGGATTGCAAGCCTCTCCATCGACCGCTCATGGATCCAGACCATCCGAAGTTGTCACATAAAATAAAACCAAAGCACAGAGATGACCTAGCAAATGCGAAGCTGATCCCAACCATATTGTCTGATTACATCCCGCCTCTGGCCGACACGGTGAGTTGAGACAGTGTGCCAAGAGATTTTGAGTACACCATGGTTATTGCATACCTCCCAAAGGGGATACGAGCAGTAAGAGCATAGAAGGACAAGATCGCAGTGTTGAAGTTCAACAACTTCAACCTCGAAGATCGCAAGAACCATAGCATCCTCACTCCGTATAAATACTTAACCAGAACAAAGGGGAAGAATTTGAAGATAATCCCCCAGCCGTGGATTATGAACCTCGTGCAGTATACCCTGTTAAACGTAATGAAAATCCCACACTTTGGAAGGCACCAGGAAGTCAACACCTATGTCAAACTACTCCTTTCATGTTACCATGGCAGCTACTTATGGCTAGACCACCGTATCGCAGTCGATCCGATGTTGATCCATAGGATCACAGGATTGCATATGCAAGGAACTGATCCACAGGCCTTCTATCCAAGAAAGGCCATAGATTTTGCACTAGCATAGATGATCAAAGATACATACGACGATGTTGAAAAGGGGATGCGAGGCTACAAGGTAGCCCCTGTTGATATTATGGTAGCTACAGGAGGCATTTACCTCCACGTGTAAACCTGATGAGAATGGAATATTTCAAGAAGCAAGAAGAAACCCTAATGAGTTGGATAATAACCCTAAAGACATGTAGGCTCAAGAAGATAACTTGTATTAGGTTATTATCCTCCAAGAGAAGAAGTCGGCCAAAAGAAATAATATATACTGAACAAACAGATACCTAGAATGAGAAGTCAGGCCAGGCAGTTAGCCAGAATTACTATAAATACAGGAGGCCAATCTTCATTCTGGCAGGCAGTCTCAGAATTGAAGAGAAACACTTGTGTGCACTGCAGTGCCCAGTTTTTGTGCGTAGGTTTGGAGGAGAGCTTCCATTGCAACTGCTGCAGCTAGCAAATCACGTTTGGCTTGGACTGTCTCTTGGTTAGGGTTTGGACTATCGGATCATCTCTTGTTGTTGTGCTATCCTTGGGGAAAGGTGTGCTACCCTTTTTTTGGCTATCTAGCCTAGGGTTTTCCTCTGGAGTGATTATCTGTCAAGGTTAAGGTGCTTGAAGGGTGGCTTCAGCCTATGGTTGGGTGGCAATAGTGATATTGTCAATGGTAAAATGAGCACATTCATTCATATTCTAACAGTTTATGGGCCCACACCTCCTTCATTCAGTCTAACCGTTGGAAGGAAACATAGCCATAAGGATATTAAGCTTGTTGAAGAACTACCGCTAGGGTTTCTAGCAGGAGCAGTCACCATAGCATTGTCGCTAGGGTTACTAGCAAGTGCGGTTGCAAAAACCCTAATCCTCTCGTTGAGGCACCTTAAGTGAATGGATTGACCTAATTTTTAGATATATCAGTGCACCCAAGCCTAGTGCATCTCCTGATACTCTCAGTAAGCCAAGACGTCAAGTTTGAGTTTTTGGTCAAATCTAGGGTTGACCAAGTCAAAGCAGCCATGAATTACTCTATGAAGTCAAAAAACAAGTTAGATGGAGCTTCTAACTTTAGAGCATAGAAGACAAGGATTTACCTCATCCTTGCCAAGAATAAAGTGTTGGATATCATGAAGGGAAAGATCGTGGAGCCAGAGTTTGAAGAAGGAAAAGATAAGGAACCACAAAACGTTGTAGTTATGGAGAAGTTCAAAGATGGCGAAATCAATTCCATGATTATCATAGTGGACTCTATAAATGACCACTTGATACCCTACATCTCCCATCTTGACTCATTGAAGAAGATGTACGATGCCCTAACAAACCTCTTGTCAGTCAGAAACATTGGACAAATAATGAGTTTAAAGAATGAGCTCTGTGACATGAATATGAATGATGATGATAGCATAACATCATACTTTGTGAGAATCTCCCAGTTAATATATCAACTACAAGCTATTGAAGAGATCATTTCATAGAAGTAATTGGTAAACATATTACTCAATGGTCTTCCCAAGACATGGGATGCATTTGCCGCAAGCATGAACACAAGGAAGGAGTATCCTACATTTGAAGAACTTTGGACTTGTTGTGCTCAAGAAGAATCCAGGATCAGTGCAAAAGAAAAACCCCAAAAGGAGTATGATGATCAAGCCTTCACAACAATATTCAAGAATTTCAGGAACAAAAAGAAGCTTGGTTCAAGGAGGAAGCCAAATCAAGAGAAAGATATTTCAAAAATATAATGCTTCAATTGTTGAAAGTATGGTCACTACAAGAATCATTGTCTCAACATAAAGACAAGGAAGGAAACACATGAAGCATCATTTATCGAAGAAAGGGAACCCTCAAAGAAAGACAAGTAGGACAAAACATACTTCTTCTTTTAAGACAAGGTAACAATACTCTTCATAGTTCTTGTACATACCATGTTTTTCTGTACATATCTGTCATATCTATTTTTCTAGAAGATAATATGTTCAAAGAGAAACTATACCTATAGAAGAACAACAAGATAAGGATTGTTATCATTATACAAGATAGATAAAAAGGATGAAATACATCAAACAAATCATGTGGAAGCTATTACAAGATAAGCAAAAATCATAATCAATCATGAAGAGAATTAGAAGAAGCAAAGGCAGAAAGAAGTCAGCAATCAAGAGGAAATTGGAGAAAGACTTATGACATTTTGCAGAAGACAATAAGACGGAAGCGTGGACTCTGTTAGACGGAGGGAGTTGATTATATATTACTGAAGATAATAAGGATGCAAACAGAAGCATGGACTCCGTTAGATGGAGTTATCCAATTATATTCACTCATACATGGAGAAAGGATTAGGAGGGAGCTAATCCTATGATCCATTAAATATGATGAAGTATATATCCATGGTAGTAGCCATGAAAGGCAATACATGTTCAGTTCGACCTTAGAAGAAGTCTTCTTCGAAGAGAAGCCTTAAAGTATCCCTGGTTTTCCATCCACATCCACGATCCTATAATGAAAGGAAGAAATGAAATCTTTAGGGCATGGAATCTATAAGAAACTCCATGAACCCAAGAGATAAAGAAAAACATCAGGAAGAACATGAAGATTCCAAGAAACAAAGAGAAGCCAGAACAACCAGTCACTGTATTAAGAATCACAAGATCACCAACCTGATATGAACTCAATAAAATCAATCAAGCAAAGGAATTGGAAGTTGTGATGAAGAACAATGTATATATGAAAGAATTGCAAGATCTAGAACTAGAGGTTCTCCCAAATGGAGGGAGAAGACTATGATGATTACTTGTTCCAATAAATCAGACATACCTCTACATGAGTTTTTATATCATCTGCAATATTGATGGGTTGGAGTTCTACATTAGGTGAATGCAAAGACTGTTCTCCAAAGAAATTGAACAAAGAGCGTATGAAGAGCAACCTCAAGACTTTGAAGCATACTAGAAAGAGACCCTTATATGCAGATGGAATAAGATAACTTGGTGGAGAACCTACAGTGCATAGCAGAAGCGTGGTGAAGATTTTCTATAACAGAGATATTGTATCAAGATGATTACTCATAAGATCAGATCTCATGATGACAGAAGAAGTGCGACTTGGATATGTTCCAGTTTTACAACAATGATATACTTTATTGATCAGACCTACATGAAGCCTTAAGAGAAAGCCAGTGTTCCAAACCAAAGTACATTTGAAATCAAGCATTACATTGTTTGTGATGAAGTCCATAAATGAGAAAATGGTTCTCCAATACACATCTCCACAGATGAGCAGATAAGTTAACATTTTGGTAAAGATTTTGTCCAAGATGAAAGAGTTTGCGTAATCAAGCTAGAGCTTGTGGAGACAACTTCCTTATTGAAAAAGGAAGAGATGACTCCCAGGTTGGGAGGGATCACTAATGTATTATTGATTGATGGACAGTCATTTTTCAGTTAGAAAAATGGTCCAGGATGAGCAGATTCTTTCCAGTTCAGAAAGTGGATTGAGATTTCTGATGGACAGACATTTTCCAGTTCGAAAAGTGGTCTAGATTGTTCATATACCATAGACAACGACTTCCCAATGTGGTTAACATGGGAAGTGGTCTAGGTAAGTCTCTCTTCTTGAGGGTTACTCAAGAAGACTGGCCCGCCTCGCCGGACAACAATTTCCCATTGTGGTTAACATGGGGAATGGTATGTTTTGGAGGTTGGTGCAGGACATCATTTCCTCTTGTGGTTAACATGGGAAATGGTATGGACAATCATTCCTTAAGGCATACTCATTCTCTCTAGGTTACACTTTGTTTAGTGTCTAAGGAATGGCCCAGGGTGGGGAATGGTCCAGGCTCAAAAATCAGGACAATTATTCTTCCTTGCTTGAGAAGAATAGTCTAGATAGCTCATCATTGATGTCTTACCTTTTGAGGGAAGATGTTTTTTGAGGATCTCGTAAATGTGAGTGGAAGAATGGCCCAGATGATTCAATTTATATCCTAACATTGTCTCTATGCAGGTTGATATAAGATGATTGTTATGAAGACTGTATGACAGTAGATGTATACTACTGTGGTGTATGTGTTCCACTGTTTGTGACTATACGTTACTGATCAAGTACTTGTGTGCTACTTGGTGTGGTAGTGTACCACTGGATTGTAATTATTTACTACTATGGATAGACACAGTCGTGTTCTATTTTTGTTCTAATTTCCTTGAAGACTATCAACAGTTTTGAAAATGATTATTAGCTAGATGAATGATCAAAGGATAGATATTTCCCAGACGGAAAATGGTTCAGAGCATTTAATCTTCTATATTATAAGAATAGATCATGTGTCACTCTGTGGAGTGAGAATCATGTCTGATTACTCAGATAGAGTATGGTTCCAAGAGATCATGCAGTTGTTGACACTAATGGTGATGATTGTGCTCATGATCTAGTCATGAGATAGTCTATACAACTATGTTGATGCTATCGGGTGAATGGCATGTTTGTGCTCAATACCATTACCTATAATACCTCCCTAGCTAGGAGGGAGTGTTGATATTATGGTAATTGTGGGAGGTATTTACCTCCACGTGTAAACCTGACGAGAATGGAATATTCCAAGAAGAAAGAAGTAACCCTAATGAGTTGGATAATAACCCTAGAAGACGTGTCGGCTCAAGAAGATTACTTGTATTAGGTTATTAGACTCTAAGAGAAGAAGTCGGCTAGAAGAAATAATATATACTGAACAGACAGATACCTAGAATGAGAAGTCGGCCTAGGAAGTTAGCCAAAATTACTATAAATACAGGAGGCCAGTCTTCATTCTGGCAGGCAGTCTCAAAATTGCAGAGAAGCACTTGTGCACACTGCAGTGCCCAGTTTTTGTGTGTGGGTTTGGAGGAGAGTTTCCATTGCATCTATTGCAGCTAGCAGATCACATTTGTCTTGGACTATCTATTGGTTAGGGTTTGGACTATCTGATCAGCTCTTGTTGGTGCGTTATCTTTGGGGAAAGGTGTGCTACCCTTTGTTTGGCTATCTAGCCTAGGGTTTTCTTCCAGAGTGATTCTCTGTCAAGGTTAAGGTTCTCAGAGGGCGGCTTCGGCCTATGGTTGGGTGACAATAGCAATATTTTCAATGGTAAAATGAGCATTTTCATTCATATTCTAACAGCCTCCATCCAAAATGGTGCAGTGCGCCTAGCCTACCGGTTAATAACTGGAAAGTTAGTAAGGAAGAACAGACTTACGCAGGTCACAGGCTTTGTCATTGACATCACAGGGAAGTGCGTAGAAGGTATAGAGATGAACTGGGCGAAGTACCTATTTAATCAGCTTGAACTAGACTACCGCGAAGCACAGTATCAAGGCTATGAATTCCATTTTAGTTGGCTCCTGATCCTCATCGCGTTTGTTGCTTTGGAAATGTCAGAAGGTGTGACCTTCCCGGACATTGAGCCATTTGAGCCACTTGTTGCGAAGTTCACCACGCTCTGGTACTCGAGTGATATGAGTAAACAGTGGCAGTCGAATGTTTTTTTTCACAAATATTACCTTCAGCTGAAGAGAGCCATCGAAGTTGAACCTCACATGACTCTGAACACCCTACTGAGGTTCTAACCCCTAATGAATTTCTGCATAGATCGACACTTCATCTACATTACAGCGTGATCCGATGAACATAAGGAGCAGCTTCAGTCGTACTATAATCTCATGGAAGAAGACCTTGAGGAGATCACTAAGGATTGGTCTATAAACCTCCTTATCCCTGCTGACCCTACAGAGATGTCTGACCCTAACAGTCCGGAGGCCACCCACAAAGAATAGAACACACCCAGAACCAACAGAAGGAAGAATACTGAAGAGGTCCAAGACTTAAGCATCACCTTAGGAAAGATTTCTTCAGTATCACCTGACCAAGGGGGTGATGACGAAGTAGAAGAGATAAATGGAAACAAAGATGAACATAATTAAGGTGAAGTAACACCGCCTAGAGATGAGACCAATCCCCTGAAGAAGAGGAAGGTTTCTCCCTTGAAACCTTCTTCCCAGAAGAAATCAAGAGCCACCATGACCAAGATGAAGACTGTACTCATTACCAATGATTTTGACTTCATCATAGCTGCCCTAAACGACGCTTCGCTAGAAATTGTGGAGAAACAAGAAGCTAAGCAGGAGGAAATGTACGAAATAATTGAGGTCAAACTTTGATGGGTACAACAGGCCCTTCATTCCAGCCGCGCAGTTTCCACTGTTCCCCTACCATCAGGAGAACCAGAGTTGGGAGATGAGCCAGCCCAACTCTGCCAACTAGTAGATGCAACTGAAGCTTGCCTTCGTTGAGCACAAGAAGAAATAGAACAAGCCACCCAAGCCTTGAAGCAAGTGCAAGGCGTAATCTTAGAACAACACAAAGTTGCAGAATAGGAGAAGGTCTCCCTCCATGCAAAATTGGAAGAGGAGAAAACACAGATGCAGCAAGAAAAATAACAGTTCCTCGCAGAGAAACTTGAAGTGAAAGAAGCAATCAATAGAGAACTCCACTCTTTGACAGGATTAGAACCATAGGCAGAATACTAAGTCATGCATCAAGTCGAGCAACTAGTTGAAGCTATCGAATAGCTACAACAAATAATATAAGACTTAGAGCTCCGCACAGTACCCAACACTCTGCAGGATACAAGGGATCAAAGAGATGCAACTTCTCGAGGCACATTTGAGAGAATAAAGGACCTTTACATGGAATGCAAGCAATTGAGTGATCACAGTGACCAAACATATGAGCGACTCACTAAAAATCCAGAACTAAAGACACCGGAGTTGTTGGCTCTCAAAATTACCAGTATATTTTGAAGAGCGTATTTACATATTTATTCTTAAATTTTCAAACTCCTTTGAACGTTTGATTATGCCATGATCCTCATGTCTTTCATCGAGTCTTGACAAACCTTATTTGACCACTTCTGCCCATAAATATTTCAGTTTTACCCTTTGGACCTGCAATACACAAATACGAATAAATTGTTATCTCTTCTCCAAAAACCCTAAATCAGGGTAATATGCACCAAATGTTGGAGAATGGTGAGAATGCCAAAAATTTACATATCAAGCGCATTTAGCCAAAGTTCTGGTTCGCATGTCACAACATAAATCCATACAAAGACACATCAAAATTACATACCTAATTCTCATGCTAAGTCTAAGGTCGAAGCCACATCCTAAGTCATCACACTACATGTACTCTAGTCTATCAACCAAGTCATAAACTAAGACTAACTTTCAAGCCATGATTCAAGTGATAATGATCTATCCTTAGCCTAGCGCACCAAGTCATTAGTCATATCACAATCCATGAGTCAAGGTTATATGTCAAAATCCAAGCCACAAGTCTTATCTACATGTGCTAGCTGTGCATGCAACTTCAAAGCTAGGAGTCAAGCCACAGGTTAAGATTGAGTAGCCACGAATCAAACCTCAATTCAAAACAAGTCATACTCCATATCAACCTAGCGCCGAGATTCAAAATTTCATTTGCCTCTGTCAAGTACCTGAGATCGTTGGTCTCTTGCACCAAGCTAAATCGATGATACAAATGCCCGATTTTGCAAGAAAAGAATGCATGTGCAGTATAGCTACGTGTTGGAGTTTTTGACAAGTCAAACATCGAATTGAAAGATACAAGTTTTCAAAAGAACACATAGAGCACAGAATATTTATACCAGTTGCCAATTAAATCTACAACGATTGAAGTTTATTGCTTTGAGTAAATAGAACGAAATGCCAAGATCTTGCAGGTTCAAAGGGTTTCAACACTTTTATACCAAGATTTTGAATATTGGTTATGGTGTTACATGGTTATAAGGCAGGAAGGATTTTTCTTTTTTCAGATGATTTTTTACCAAAAAATTGATGCTGTTCAAAATGAATCAGATCGCATTGGTGATTTCTAGGTTTTGAATATAGAAAGCTTTGATTTCAGAAAGAAGATAGCTACTTGTATATCTTGAAAGCTTCGACCTTATTCATACATATAAAACATCACATAAGTTTTCTAACAGAGGTGTTTGCTAATTGCTAGTATGCTCACAATTGACAGCATCAAGAATAATGCCAAGTTAAGTGTCACGACTCTAGTCTAAATGATCCTTCTAAATAACTATGGTCTGTCATCTGCACTGAGATTGTACTGGACTCCATCACCCAATGAGAGCACCCATTGTTTTAATAAAACTTCTCAGTACTCTTCTTCTGCATAAATGACATTTAAGAGAGAAAGGAGTCTTGGAACAGTTGTCATTACATGGTAGTCTTCCAATATGGAGTTGTTGTATTGTCCAACATTGTTGGTAATGAAGAAGATGATATCTCTACAGGTTTTGTATTGTTTTCTATTTCAAAATAAATTTGTTCAGTGCTGGAGTTTATTGCTCAGTTACAGATATTGGAACAACTGGAACAATACATTTTTTTAAGAAAAGATATGAACTACAACTGTCAGAGTATCAACATAACAAGTCATCATCAGTTAAAGAATCCTACAAGTAGTTGAGTTCTACATCTAGCCTATACTCTATTTTTCTTGCTTAAAAGAATGGAAACGAGGGATGCCATTGATTTGATATAGAAATGACAAACACTCCAGAATGGACACTCTTGATTAAGCATTCAAAAATATGATGATGAAGAAACAGGCTTTGGAGAATAACTAGATGCTTAAAAATCAAAAAATAAAATCTTGAAAGCAAAGTTGGTTGCTTCTACCCCTTTGAAACTATTAGCAGAGATAGTTGAAAACTTAGATGAAGACTAATACAAACAATGATTTTGATTTTGATCACAAAATGTTTTCCTTTCGATTAAAACACAACTTTCACCGGCACAGGAGGTGTAGTTACAACCAATTTGCCATTGAAAAGCAGATCTTTCACTGGCTAATTAGAAAGTTCTAAGGTGGAATAGCTGGAGAAACAACAAAGAAGGAATTTTGAAGATTTTGAGCTCAGGCAAAGCGATTTTTGGGTCATTTAAAGTATAAGATGGTATCAAAGAATTAATCACCAAATTTTGAAGTATTTGGTTTCAAGATTTTGTGGAGATATATGAGGTAAATGCTCACATGGTCAGCTAAGACTTTGCTCATAACTGGTGAAATATTTTAGTTACTGAAGACATGTGTATTTCCCATCATCAACACATTAGAGACACAACAAATGAAGAAGACCAGATGTCAAAGACAATTTTTGAAGATAGTTCGATCTAAAGGAACTAGATTTAGTTATCTTATTGTATTAGTTTTGTACTCTATTTTCTATATTTAGAAATCTAGATCCATTTTTCCAGTATCTAAGACTTGTTGTAAAGGCTATAAATGCCTATCTTTTCATATGCCAGGGTTCGATTTTGGATACAAAAAATACGATATTGTAAACAAACTTTTCATATGATAATACAAATCATAGTTTTCTCTCTCTATTGATGTCAGAAACTCATCTTTCCTTCTGTACTCTTATTCAAGTTGTTTCAGCTATAGAATGATTGTCATCTCATTGGTTAGCTCATAACTTGATTAATAGTTTCTTATCATTGTTTATTAAACCCTACTTTTGTATTTGGTTTATAAGCATTGTTTATTAAACCCTACTTTTGTATTTGGTTTATAAGCATTGTTTATTAAACCCTACTTTTGTATTTGGTTTATAAGCATTGTTTTCTCACCCACTTAAAAGCTATCATCTGATTATTGATCCTTGAGAGCACTGGCTCATTTGATTCTCATTTTGACTGTCTGAATACCATACTATAATTGAGTTATCCCATTGATCCACACATACAAAATACAAAGACAAGTTTACCTTAAGTTACCAAGCATCTTTGACCCACAACCTCAAAGAGTTTCTTGGAGTGATAACAGGAGTCACAGCTCCAAGAGGCGAAGTATCAAGAAGAAATAATACAGGCGCAGTTGAAGCCCATGTCAGTTGTTGAAAGAATGAAGTGATCCCAAGAACAATGTAGTTCTCAATAGTAGGTCAATGTCATTCAGAGCAAAGTCATGGAAGTGACTCAGAGGCTCCAACCTATACAGGATGAGGCTTGCCAACTATTCACAGATATCGAAGGCCAAGGAGCAGAAATGGAGCAAGTTGTCACTGTAGCAGAACAATGCCTAGAGGAACCTATCAACGGAGTTGTTATCCAGGACTTTGCTGAACAGGAGTCCATGGAACAACAACAAGTCGAAGCAGCTCGAGCCAAGATTGGGGATTTTGAAGCAGAACTAATCTGATCAGAGTGACTCGGGACGAGTCACAGGTGAGTGTTGGGGGCTTATTGGCCCTTGACCAAGTTTTGAGGATTCTTGGTCATGTTTGACCTAATTTTGGGACTTCGACAGGCTGTTGAAGGCAGAGCGCAAGACATAGTGGAGATCGCAATATCTCGGCCCCTTTTAGGGCCCTTTTTTGGATTCATAATTATGTAATGGATATGGGGATTTCGGCCCATGGGTTACCCATGTTTAGGCCTATTTTGTAATGTATAAATAAGTATCTAGGCAATGTAAGAAGAAGACCTAGTAGGCCAGTGTGCTAAGTGCTAGAGTTTGATTTATGTGATCAAGAGTTGTAAGTGATTTGTGCATAATGTTTGAGGCTTGCAAAGCTAGTGAAAGTAACTATAAGAGATTGTGTTAAGGATTGGTGCTCTACCCTAGCTAGAAGAAGGAGGATCTGGCGGAGTGTGCGTAGATCTCCTGTCTTTTGCAGAGTGGGACTTGGATGCTATGTTCCTGTAAGAAGATTTACCAAAGATAATAAAGAAGAGAAGAGTTGGTGGACGTAGCCCCGGGGTGGAGGTGAACCACGTACATGTGTTACTCTACTTTGTTCGGTGTATTGATGTGTTTCTGTGTTTAATTGATTAGTGCTTCGATATAGGTGAATGATAGATAGATCTGTTTATGCTTAGTGATTAATGATATGTATGGATGTTAGATTTGACTTATGTACATATGATTAGTGCTTAAATACCTTAGATATGAATGAATACTTCGATACTCTATAATTAGGGTTTAACTACGTTGTAACTAAGACTAGATATTGATGAATGTTAACTATTGAGTGCTATGTTAAGTGTTAGATTCATAGATCTGTGTCCCAGGTAAGGTTGCAAACACTGGAGTCCTGCAACCACCCCTGCCTTTACCTTGGGTGAGACTTCATATCCTTCACCAGTGTTGCTGAAAGGGCTGGTAGTTAGGGTTTTGTTGGTGCACTGTTGTAGTGTTGAACCCTGGGTCTGCCCTTGTACCAATAGACTCTCTCATGCAAATGAAAAATCCCAAGTATTTCTTATCACTCTCCATACTTTCATGTTTCGGCAATTTTAAAGAAGACTTTGGCTTGCTAATACACTGTATATTGGTGAGCTTCTTCTTTCCTTCACTCATACAATGTGTATCGGAGAGTATATTATTTCCCTCATCGATATAGACTATATCGATGAACATCCTTCTTCCTCTACTGATACATCCAATATCGACGAGTTAATAATTTACCCCTCGATACACCGTTAGTTAATATTTCATCATTCACCGATACATGGAGTATCAACGAGGTTCCCTTCATCTTCACCAATACATGGTGTATCAACAAGGTTTATCTTTCTTCCACTGGTACATTATGTATCAAAAATATTCCCTTCTTTCTCTTCAATACATAGTGTATCGACAAGGTTTCTCTCTTTCTCTGATACACTTCTTGTCGGTGAGTTTCCCTCTTCCGTCATCAATGTGCCAGCAGAAAGGTGTTGACCCCTCATCAACATTGAGTGTATCGATAGTGATATTATTTTCCTCACTGACATAGCCCTTTCCAGCTAGATGCCTTCATCTTGAGGCATGTACTATTCTCCTCCAACTAACAACATTCTCATTGTGCCCTGTTAGCACTCTATAAATTTTGTCTAGCTAATAAGACAAATGATAGAGGTAATTGTTTCAACCTACTTTAGAGCTGGGCACTAGCCTGCTCAACTCAGAGAGGGCTCTCTTGTGTCACTTGATATTTTTTTGGAAATCATTGTCTAGGTTTGGTTTGTTTTGGGGTTTTTTTTATAAAGTTGTTGGAAAGGAAGGGGAGGAACACTTAGGGCTATGGATTCAAAATTTTGAAACTGAGTGAAAACAATGATCAATCGATAGAACTCTCTAGAGGATAAAGGCTAAATGAGGCAATGAATCTGAGTTGGAAATTGAGTTTAATCAGAGTGGTAAGAGGAAAGAGATAAAAAATAACTGCATCAGAGCATTATGGAAATGAATTTTGAATTATCTAAGAAGAAACATACACAATTTAAATTTCTTAAGCTGAGAGCGTCATGAGACAAATTATGGGCCTTTAATTCTCCAATTTAAATAGACGAAAATGTGAATGGAATAAAATATTACAGGAAATACATATAATGAAGGAAGACAAAAATCATATCACCACCATTAGAATCTTTTCATAGAGACTTCAAAATATTCTTCATATATATTCAGTTCAGTTTCAAAAATTTACAATAGAGTTCGAAAGAATGAAAAAGGTGCTCTTGCACTTTTGCCAACATTAAATTTTTCAAATGTCCGAGTATTTATACAATTCGATTACAATGGATGAAACTAAAATGTTTCATCTTCTAAAACTGATTATAATAATTTCAATTGACAGTCTTGGTATATAAACCGATTTACAATGATTAAACAAAAAGACATTTCAAAATTAAAGGTGCATTCCTTTGACTGCTCAACTTCCTTTACAACACATGTCTTGCCCTGATCTTCTGTCAAACTTGTTGGTTTGGTAACACCTGGAGGCTACTTACTAGTTTTGGGAAATTGCATTTCATCTTGCCTAGCTGCACGATTTCCTTCCACTATGAGTCAAAAAGAATCTCATAATCCATCATCTTCTTTATCAAAATCTCCAGGTCAATGCATGTAGCATATGACATAGTCGACAACCCAATCTTCACTATTTTAAACTGATTCAAAATTTCAAAGTTCGCGACCAAATACTCTACCAAACTTGGGCCTTTCAGACTCTCCTCCATAGATTCAAATTTTGAATGATCCATCCTACACTGAATGGGGAGAGAATTGTAGTCTTATTTATTGTATAATTTACCTTTTCCATCCCAAAATGGTGGGATGCCCTTGATAAACAATTGTTCAAATGTATCTCTAAACTCCTGTAAATTGTGCTCTATTTGCATAGCCTTGTTTTGAACCGATTTGAGCAAGTTGTGCTTGGTGATGATCCTTCTGGCCCATATGATTAACGTAGTTCTATCCTTTACCCCAATATTCTGAAGGTTAGTAGTGGGCATGGAATTCAGAAAATCAATAGAGTTCTAGGCACATTCCGATGGTTTCTTGGCTAATATTTCATTAACAACAGTACACCTGCTTTGGGCCGTGGTAGCCACGTTTTCCTTGTCATTTATAAAATTCAGATAAACCCTGAATTTAGTAGCCTCTACAGCAATAGCATCCCAGATCACATGTTTATCTCCCTACAGTAGTGTTTTGCCTTTTAACCTCGTTTTCATCTTATTTACTCTCTCTTGCAAATCTTGATTATCTCTTTGGAGTTGAGCCATATTCTCATCTTTTACTTTCATCTCTTGTTTCAGCCTTTCTATGACCTCTTTGAGGCCTTTGATATCCCCTGTCTTTAAGCTTACCTGTGATATAGCCTGAACCAATCCATCATTGCTTGATCCAGCCTCTGTATTAGTAGGTACAATGACAGTCATATTTGATGTTTCTACCTATGCTTGTGACCAATTATCTTTCTCTTTTTCTAGATGCAACACTTTAGCTTTGTAATTTAGTGCATCTTGTCTGAATGTCTCTTTTTCCTGCTCTAGAGAAGCTAGCTCAACTGTCTGTGGATGTTCTATAGGGGACATCTTCAACTTCTTATTTAGGCCTTGGATTCTATTTTCCTTCTCATCTAAAGAAGCCTTTTCTCCTTGAGGGCCTTCAAATTCCAATCTTTTGACCTGTGTTAGCCAGGCTTTTCTAGACTCTTTTTCCTATTTCAATTTTCCATCTAATTTGAATGCATGTGTTGTCAATCTCGAAACTTTCAGACTCAAATTTAGGTAGTATGAATATACCATGTCACTGGCATTCCTATGAAACTTTTCTTTATCTGGGGCACCAATATTCTCATAATGCATCTTGATTTCAGACACTTTATCATCATCTGCTATTGCTATATTAAATGTCTTTTTTTTCACATCCCCTACTGACAAAAGGGAAGTCTTATGCTGGGATATCTTCTCTAATTCAAGAAACAAGTCTCTTATTTCATAATTGGATACACTTCCCTTCACAACATACTGGCTCATTAAGTCCTCTTTAGATTGATAGAGTGCCCTCGGTGTCTTGCTAAATATATGTTTCTTGCTGCTGAAACCCCGTAAGATGCTTTCATTTTTTGGCATGTTTCTAGTACCAGCCTCTCCATTCTTGATTTCACTTTCCACCATATCCATGATCATTTTCTCTTTAGTTTCTTATTCTTCCAGGTCCACTATCTGTGAAGATGGTGTGACTTTCATTTTCTTGATAATACTTTGCTAAATACTGGCACCCAGTGCCTCTGAACTGCTCCTCTTGTTATAAACACTCATCTTTGGGGCTTTAACAATCAATCTTGGAGAAGCTTTCTGTGTCTGAATATGCTGAGGGGAAGAATCTATTGGTTTTGTCTGATCATGCTGCAAAGTGATCTCCATATCTGCACAGGTTTCCAGATTAGTCAGTTCATAAAATCCTTCAACTTGCTCATGATCATAGGGACCATGTTTGCTCATCAATCTTCTCTTTGATATGATATGATGCAGATCATATTTCCTCCCTTGTAAGTGTGTAAACCCAAATTCACTGAGTTTGGATTGGGTCTGAGGTAAACAAGACCCGTTCTTCACCACAAAAAGTCCTATTATGAAATGAAATTTTAAGTTAGACACCTTGTGCGCTTTCATAAAATGCTTTGTCTCTGAAATGATTCTTTTTCTGATGAACTCTAGAGAAAATATTTTGGGAGTCAAAAAGACTAGTAAAAGGTAAGGTCCTTCCTGATATCCATATACCCAAATCACAGTATATTGTATGAACAACATCCAATCCCCCACCCTACTCTCTAGATTTGGTTGTAAGGAACTTTTCATTTCTTCCAGAACCCTTGGGAGGTCTGAGCCAAAGATAAGACTGTACACCTTGGACATGATCTTATTGATGAAAATAAGCATGGTGATCCTTTTACATTCAGTCGAGATAAATGCAGTTTTAGGGAATTCGATCTTGTTCGATTCCAGGAACATTCCCAACAAGTGTGTGTAGTATCTAAAGTGTCTCAATAAATTAAAATTTACCAGTTGTTGATGCATATTATCAGTGATGAACTTGTCAAAATTTATACAGACCGACTGACTAGATTCTAACATAAAACAAGTCAACGGGAAACCCAACATTACTTCTAGTACAAACTTATCGTTATCCAACCCTAAAATTTGACTAAGCAGGGAACAAGCCCACTGGACCTGAATAATCATAACGTTTACATTGATAGGTAATGATAGACTTTCAGAATGGTGTTCAGGTTTGACAGTGGTTTGCAGAAACCAGGTTTTTATTTTCAAGGGGCATTTTCTATAGACCGTAATCATTTTCTCTTCCTCGAAGGGCTCTGACACTGTGGGGGAAGACTCTGGTATACTAAGGGTGTGTTGAAGTGACGAACTATCTATTTTGCAAAAAAAATCTGACCCTAACTTATTTAGAATGACCCTTTCTTCTTGCGAATATTGCTTCGCACACCCGCTTATGAACTTAGGGAAAGGGAAAACTACTTCTACATCGTAAGGGGTAATGAAGGCTTGATCCACTTCGAGGAAGGGTACCCACTTTCCAACATTGTCTACCAAATTCGATCTGGACAGGGAAATGGGTGACACTGTTATTTCTGTGTCAAAAACATCGGAGTCTCCGTCAATTAGGGCTTCTTCTCTAGAGGCGAGGTCTTGCTCAGTTATGGATCTAATGATAGGTTTGGCGGCCATGGCGAAAAATACCTATTAAGTAGTGGAGAAAGAACGAATCTAATCTAGTTTTGATATTCAGTTTTGAAAGGATGGTTTGCGCTAATTTTTGAACATTTGAATGCTTCAAAATATCATAAAATAATGTCGGGGGTGGGGGGGGTTGCTCCTTTTATATGTCCCTATCGATATCGAGGGTGTGGAAAAGAGGTTTTGAGTAGACTGCTTTTCACCTCAATGTACCTCTGAGGTCACCATGCGTCCAAGAAATGAAACCGTGGTATTTTCCCTGGCCCGCCCTTGAAAAATTATCATTCATGCTACTTCAATGCCCAATATGTGTCTCATTCATTGATCTGGGCTGCTCCAAAATATACAGGCTACCGAGTCCCAACAACTTTCTATATTGGGGATTGGAAAGAACGGTTTTTGGTAGAACTCTTTTCACCCTGATGCACCTCTGAGGGCACCATGCATCCACAAAATGAAACCGCGATATTTTCCCCGGCCCGCCCTCAAACAATTAACTCTTGCGCTACTTCATTGGCCAATATGATTGCTGACCGTTGATCTATGGCATCAAAGATCTGTGGTTGCTCGGGTCCCATCACCTCCATGTCTCCACTATATTTGTCCATGTGCCACCATATGTGACCTTATTCTCCAAACTATCATGTCTCCACAACGATGTAGCTCTTCACTAAATTTCCAAGACTTGGATCCTGTCTGAAAATTGTTATGGTGATAACATGCCCGTCATTCAAGTTCCTATCATTTCCAGTGACTAATATTTTTATGTCTATATGGATAATTGATGATTTATAGTCCACCTTTCTTAATATATAGTCATAATTAAGTTTTCTTTTGTCACCAATAGTTTTCATTACTTGCACCATACCGACATGCATGTTTTGCACCTTCTTGATTTTATGACTAACCATGATCATGAAAATTGTCATATATCGTCAAGTGGGTTAATTTTAGTGTCTATAAGACTTACACCGACTATGGATTGCATCTCAGAGGAGAATTGGTCCTCCCAACTCCTAGACAATGTTAAGTGCTCCAAACATCAGTTTCTTCTTTCACGAGATTATATTTCTGAGCCACTAACTGATGAACTCATCTCCAATGGATGAATTAAGAGCCTATACAATATAGATAACATAGGAATTGATGGATGGGAAAGATGAATGTTTTATGGGATTATGATTCCTACACCATTGAAATAATCTAAATATGAGGTCCATAAGTTCTAAAACGATCACCAAGGATTTCCCATCAAGACAGCCTCATTAACCATGACCTTCATTAAACATGAATATCCTCAAATTATTGAATTAATTTGTTGTTGGATCATGTTGTCATTGATGCCAATGGTTTGATTGATTGATGTCATTAATTGATGTCATGTGATTGATTTATGTGAAAGGATTGATTGATTGATGATTGATGTAATGTAATATGTATTGTCCCTGATGAGAAAGCAGAGATGAAGATGGATCAATGAGTTTTCATTGATACGATGAATATGGATCAATGAGTTGTCATTGATACATGATGAATATGGATCGATGGGGTTTCATTGGTATATGATGCATTGTTGGAGCCATGTATAGATGACTCATTATTATCTTATCATGATTGATAAGGTGCACAAATGGATGAACTCCAAAGTAGTCCCCTTATGGTGAAATCCCTCACAGGAAGACGCTTTGTGGATTGCGTTATCCTAGAAGAATGGTTGGAGGACTCATGCTTGTATATGCAATAATGAGATGAAGATCAATGAATTTGTCGGTGAAACTATCCTAGATGGATAGTGCTTTTCATGCCATTTTTGGTGGTATGTGGAATGTCACATAAATTCTCACGGTTTGAGAGTTATGGCCTTACAAAATTGAAGGACCCCCATATGAAGGCTTGAAGCCCACAAGGTCAAAGAAGTCAAAGTGCTTGAAAAGAAGAAATCATTATTTAAATGATAAAGTAAAGTGACAAGTTCAAGGTGGATTATTTAAATAATAAAGAGAAGTCACAAAATCAATAAAGATTATTTAAACGATAAAGTGAGATGACAAAATCAAGAAGGAATATTTAAATGAAAATGTAATGGAGAACTTTCTATTTATGAAAAGTGGTTAACCCTAAAATAAGGAAAATAGGTTAAGTGACCTAGAAATGGGTTAAGTGACCTAGGAATGGGTTAAGTAACCTAGAGGATGAAATTATAAACAAGATAGCAATGGTCTCTTGGAAAATATCCTTTTTGTGGATCAATGGAGAGCTTCTTGTGAGAATATCTTTTGGAGTATTGATGGAGAGCTTCTTGTGAGAGTATTTTGGTGTGGATCTCTTAAGCATGATTGAAGATCTATTTTGAGAGATAGGAGATCAGGAGGATCTCAAGGATGCATTGAAGTTTTGAAAAGTCTGAGATCATGATGATGAAATTCTTGAAATTACAGAAAAAAACCCTATTTTCTAGTGCGTACGCAGGATGTCTGTGTATAGAGTGTGTATACACAAGATATCTGTGTACAGGGTGCATACAATACGTAGGATGTCAGTGTATAGGGAGCGTACAATGGATAAAATCATGGAGATTTGTGGTTGAGCTAATGACAAGTTGTTGAAGACTAAAGCAGGTTCCAGATCTGCATTCTATGGGCTCAAATCTGTCATTGAGACACTGGTATGATTACATTATTGTCTTGATGAATAGTATAGCTTGTTGTGTTGTGAATGCTTAGGGAATTCTTGGTATGGCTGCTATGATGTGGTTTATGTTGGTTGATGGAGTGAGCAACACTCTTATGATTCAGTACTGATATGATGACTATAGTATGTTGATTGCTTCTGCATTCAACATACTATAGTAGCATTCATATTGATTAGTTGTGGAGCATGAGTAAGATATTGGAGAGCTTGGATGTGTTGTGACTGGCTGGTGGTCAGTTTGGACAGTGAGAGATAGAAGAGAATGATGAATTGGTTGCAAAGGATCTGAGTTGATATTGAAGGATAAACCCTAATATCTTAGAAGGTATACACAGGTTGTTGTATACACTTGTCGCGTACATACACGAGCTGTAGTGATCCAGGGTGCATACACACGTGGGTTGCACTACTGACAGGTCATGTACCTATTGCAGATTGATATCTGTTGTGGATTGTTTCCTCATATCAGTTGGTGCTGAGGATGTAAGATGAGTCTTGCATTATAGATCTAGTGCTCTTGTAGAGTGGTACTATATTCAGTTGTTGCTGAAAAACCCGAAGGATTGTAGTCCGTAATAAAAAGAAAATTGTACATACATCTTGTGTTCTTTGTGTTCCTTGTGGTGTTGACTTGTTGATGATATATTGTTGATATATGTTGCTGATATGTGTTCACATATAACTGGTTATAAATGAAAGAAATGAGTAATGAGTAAAATGTTGAATGTCAACTAATGAGTTTTTGTGTAAGAGGGAAGTTTTGGGAAAAAGAGCCCCAAACTCATTCAGCCCCCCCTCTAAGTGTGGTAGGTGTGTCCAACAATTGGTATTAGAGTGAGCCTTCACTACAAGCCTTAACAAGCTTGAAGGATATCCATAGACACACAAATGAATGTTGAAATACCAATCCTTGATGAGGAAAAATATTCTACTTGGTGAATAGAGATGAGAGTGTATTTGAAGACAATGGGGGCAACTATTTGGAAGGTAGCCATTGGTGGATCAGCTCCATCGAAGAACAAGTCAAAGTTTTTAGCTTAAAGGGAAGGAAAGAAGAATGATGCATTGGCTCTCAAGACCATTCTTAGTGGACTCTCAAGACCTATCAAAGAGATCACGGGACAATGCACTTTTGCAAAGGATCTATGGCTAAAGCTAGAGGAGACATATCAAAACAAGGAAGAAGACGATGAAGACCACTCCATCAATATCATTAAAGGTAAAGAATCTCCAAAGACACTTGAATGCATTATTTATAAATGTGATCTTAAAAACATTTCAAATGAATACAAAGAATCAAGTGATAATGGTAGCACAAAGGAAAGAAAAGAATCATGTGATGATGTTGGCAAAAAGGAAGATCTTGAAAGTAATTCAAATGAAGGTAAAAAATATCCAAAGACTCCCGATTGCAATGACTCAAAATGTGATGATGTTGAATGTTTCTACTCAAGTGAAGAACAAGATCTAGAAACAGTTTGTGTGAAGTTTGATGGTAGTTATCCCATGAAAATAATAGAAGAAGATCTATTAGAACTTCAAAAAAAAGTTGAAGCGGGTTTATATAGATACAACAGTGATCATTATTATACAGAATATAAATATCTTTTATATAACACTAAGAAGTTTCTTAGGAGGAATAAAAGGCACATCTTGAAGTTAAAGGGAATGCTCAAAGAACAAGAAGAGAGAAATGAGACCAAATTAGAAGAAAAGGAAGAAGAGATCACAAGACTAAAGAATGAAAGAAAAGATATGAAGGTAGATGATGAGATTAGAAAAAGTTTTGAAACTATTATTCATCTCAAGACCCAAATTGAAGAATCCAAAAGGATAGAGGAATTATTGAAGAATCAAATAAATGAAAAGGAATTGTTGTGTTGTAAGTTAGAAGATGAAATTGTTGATCTTAGAAAGAAAGTGAAGAAGTCAAATAAATTCTTGAATATATCACTAATATTGGATGAGATCTTGGAAAGTTAAAGATCACCATATGATAAATCAGGTCTTGGATACAAAAAGGAAGCTACACATGCTGAAGAAAGCACCTCAAAGAAGCATGAGGTAAGTCAATCAAAGAAGGAAGACAATGCTGCAAAACAACCATATAGACAAGGAAAAGAAAATTTCAAAAGAACAAAGCAAGGAAGACATCAAGAAGCTATTCTTAGGACACCAAAGCAAAGGTATGAAAGTATTTTTCATGGGCATTGTTATTCATGTAATGGATATGATCACAAAGCTTTTGAATGTAGATCTTATGAAAGGAGATATAATGGAATATTTTATAACACCATGATGTGTTGCATATGTGATCAAGTAGGATACATTGGTGTTCACTGTAATTCCATGAGATGCTACAACTATAAGGGATTTGGCCATAAATCCTAGGAGTGCTGGAACACAAGAAGAAAGTCCATGATGAGGAATTCACACAGAATGGATAGAAGAAGGAACAAAGTAAGGAAGGGAGACATATTTGAGAAGATGGATGCTAAGAGCTCAAGTTCTAAGGAGAAGGGACATCTACAGAAGTGGGTGAAGAAGACAGAGCAGCCAGAACAGAATGAAAGACTGAAGGGAAGTTCAAAAGTGTCATCTACTGAGGCATACACTGGTGACAGTGGTATCAGTCATGTACATATGCAGGCTGACCTTGTATAGGTCGCATACATACACGAGTTGTCTATTCAACAGGCCGCATATATGTGGTGAAGCCTAAGGAAAAGGGCTATGCACAGGGATTGGAGTTTGATGTGATGGTATAACTCTGTGATGCAGGGTCTGACATGGTTTATTGCACGTTCTGACACTGTTTGTTGTAGGTTTTCATGATTCTATATTGGATTATGTAAGGTGATGATGTAAAATAAAATATTGGGTCCATGGCACTAACCCATGAGTATGGATTGATGCATTTTATGTTGAAGAACAATGCTGGTTATGTGATATATCTTGATGATGTATTGGAATCTTACTTGTTGGAAATCTTGTTGCATGCATTTAGAATATGGATGGGCTACACATTGGGACATGTGGTTGGTGAGTTGATGAGATGATCATGTTGTACATCATTGATAATATATAGTTGATGCATGATTGGTACATTTCTAGTACACTGGTAGAGGCACCTACTAGCAGGTTGATTGGCACATGTTTTATGGAGTATTTGGCATACATGCATGGGATTCATCATTTTGTGGTGTTGGTGCATGATGGTGTACATGTTTTGGTACACTCATATATGGAATATGCTTGATGATACTACACCATTGGTATTACTTGATTAGCACAACAATTGGTATTTTTTTATGATACTTAGTTCATGATGGAGACATATCATGAGTGATATGACACATTGTTTGGCATGCTGGCAGATGCACATGGTTGGCATATTGGTAGATGCACATGGTTGGCATATTGGTGGATGCACATGGTTGGCATATTGGTAAATGCACATGTTGGCATGTTGATAGAAGCATATGATTGATACATTCCATGGGTGATATCTTTTGGCACATTGCATGATGTTGATGTACATGGTTGATGTACATAGGTGTTGTGCATGATGAGCACACATTTTTGTATAGGATGTACTTGGTTGATATTTTGCTCACGATTCTTTATTTCATTGTTGACATATTTTTTTCTTCATGATGCTTGGTATGGCATGAGTTTGATGCATGAACAGGTCCAAGGATCATTATATGGTAGCACATTTTTCATATTCCAGAGAAGATAGGGGAGACATACCCATAGGGGATTCATTCTTCTTCCCATGATTCTAGGAGGAGATATTTATCAGATGCATACCTAGAAAAGATCCCTACACTTGAAGAAAGAGCACAAAAGCATAATTCCAGGGGGAGCAATGGCCACAAGGGGAGTATGTTCGATGAATCTTCATCATTACATCAGAGTGATATCCCTTGTTAAAAAGGGGAGAGATTATTCAGAGGAAGATCAAAGGCACTCAGATAGGGGGAGCGGCCCCAAATAAGAGTTCATGCAAGGGGAGCAACCCAAAGAGGAAAATGGCCCTTTGACATTGATGTCAAAGGGGGAGAGATAGTCACATTGATGTGATTGATGATTATTGATTGGGAGAGATAGTCACATTTGGGAGAGATAGTCACATTGACTATTGCTGATGTGA
>SNQJ01S0052346.1:0-15668 GCA_010110895.2 Picea sitchensis | reverse complement strand
AATTGGTTATCATTTGATTTATTTGGTCTTGTATGTGGATGACATGTTGCTGATAGGAAATAATAAGGAGATTATCCAGGATGTGAAAACTCAGTTGTCCTCTAAATTCGACATGAAGGATCTTGGTGCTTCAAATTTCATTTTGGGCATGGAAATTAAAAGAGATCGAAAAAAGAGGAAACTCTAGTTAAATCAGAGAAAATATGTCAAGACAATATTGCAGAGGTTTAATATGCAGGAATGTAAACTGATCAAGGTTCCTATTCTTGTTGGTGTAAAGTTATCTACAGATCAGTGTCCCATGACAAATGAAGAAGAGGAGCACATGTCTCATGTTCCATATGTGAGTGTAGTTGGAAGTTTTATGTATGAAATGGTCTGTACTAGACTGGACATTTCACATGAAGTGGGAGTTTTGAGAAGGTATATGTCAAAATTAGGGAAGGAGCATTGGACAGCAGTAAAAAGGGGTTTCAGGTATTTGTGTGGCACTGCTAGCTATGGATTGTGCTACGAAGGAAGATCGGTATTGGACAGAGTGGTTGATATACATGGATTTGTGGATGCATACTGGGCTGGAGATTTGGATCATAGGATATCTACAAGCGGGTATGCGTTTAACCTATTTGGAGGAGAAATAAGTTCGATGAGCAAAAGACAGGTTGTAGTGGCACTTTCAAGTTTCAACTATAGAATCTGAATACATGGTAGCCACTCATGCAAGTAAGGAATCAATATGGTTATAAAGATTGTGTTTAGGTATTGGGTTGGTACAACAAGCTGTAAGGATAGAGTGTGATAGTCAGAGTGCAATTTTTCTGGCGATGAACCCTGCTTATCATTCAAAGGAAAAGCACATTGATGTTCAATATCACTTTGTGAGAGACATGATTGAAGAAAAGAAAGTATCACTAATGAAGGTGGACACTTTGAAGAATGTTGCAGACTCATTAAAAAAATCTGTGAGCACTGAGAATTTCTCTTGGTGTAGAGGATCCATGGGCATTGTTGCCCTAGATTTTTGACTATGTAACCCTGTAACCCCCTATATGCAAAGAAAAAAACAAGTGGGAGAATGTTGGGTATGTGTTATATTCTTTGCATGAGTAGTAGTGTCTAAGAGTATGTGTCGGGTGTGTAGGGGGGTTATAGGGGGGCCCAGTAGCCCCCTCCTCGGGGGGTGCAGGGGGGCGGTGCCCCCGGAAAAAAACAATTATGCCTCGGCAAATGTGTCATGTATTTAGGTGATTTTTTCGGCACATGGTTTTTGCTTATGGTTTTCTATTTCCGGTTAAGGAATTAGGGTTTTGGACTAATCCAGGTCATTGGGTTAGGGTTTTGGATGCCACTGGCTGCTATATGTATATTGTATTGTAAACAATGTAACACAATGAATGCATATAATATATGCTGGTTTTCCCGGTTTGGGTTTCTAGGGGAAAAATCTTTGAGTAATGTTTGTATTTGCCATTGTATATTTTCTATTCTTTTTTGAATATATGTTTATAGTAGACATTGTACAAGGTTAGAATTTACAATCACCATGATCACTCTATACAACAATTTGTTTCTCTCCCCATTTGACATCAATGGAAAAGGGATCATGTTTTCTTATCATGTGACTCCCCCTGTCACCAACAATTTGTTTCTCTCCCCTTTGACATCCAGGATAAATAGTTGCTCCCCCTCTAGAATTTTGTGATTCTCTTTCTTATTCTATTACTCCTCATGTCTTCATGCTTTCATCCATTGTAATTTAACTCATTTTGTTTCTCCCTCCATCATCAATGGTTCCTTCTTTTGACTGTAATGTTATCTTTGTGAGCATCTTTCCTTTTTGAAAATACTCCCCCTTTGACTGTGTTGACTCCCCTTTAGACTAGGCCATTTCTTGAAGCTTTTTGAAGTAGCTCCCCTTGTTCTCCTATATGATTTACCAAGCCACTTTCTTTTTCTCTGTGCAATCCTCTATTGTCCTTTATTTTGTCTTCCTTGCTTTCTATTTAGAATCCCCCTCAACATTATCCATGATTCTAGGAGTTGATCTGTTGATATTATGGTAGCTGCAGGAGGTATTTACCTCCACGTGTAAACCAGACGAGGATAGAATACTCCGGGAAGCAAGAAGAAACCCTAATGAGTTTGATAATAACCCTAGAAGACTTGTCGACTCAAAAAGATAATTTATATTAGGTTATTAGCCTCCAAGAGAAGAAGTCGGCCAGAAGAAATAATATATATTGAACAGAAAGATACCCAGAATGAAAAGTCAGCCCAGACAGTTAGCCAGAATTACTATAAATACAGGAGGCTAGTCTTCATTCTGGCAGGCAGTCTCAGAATTGCAGAGCAACAATTGTTCACACTACAGTGCCCAGTTTTGTGCGCAGGTTTGGAGGAGAGCTGCCATTGCAGCTGCTACAACTAGCAGATCACGTTTAGCTTAGACTATCTCTTGGTTAGGGTTTGGACTATCTGATCAGATCTTGTTGGTGCACTATCCTTGGGAAAGGTATGCTATGCTTTGTTTGTCTATCTATCCTAGGGTTTTCTTCCGAAGTGATTCTCTGTCAACGTTAAGGTGCTCGGAGGGTGGCTTCGGCCTATGGTTGGGTGACAATAGTGATATTGTCAATGGTAAAACGAGTAGATCCATTATATTCTAACAGGTTATGGGCCCACACCTCCTTCATTCAGTCCAACCACTGGAAGGAAACATAGCCAGAAGGATATTAAGCTCATTGAATAATTACTGCTAGGGTTTCTAGCAGGACCAGTCACCAAAGCACTGTCGCTAGGGTTACTAGCAAGTGAAGTTGCAGAAACCCTAATCCTCTCATTGAGGCACCTTAAGTGAATTGATTGACCTAATTTCCAGATAGATCAGTGTTCCCTGGCCTAGCGCATCTCCTGGTATTCTTAGCAAGCCAAGACATCAAGTTTGAGTTTCTGGTCAAATCTAGGGTTGACCAAGTCAAAGCAACCATGAATTACTCTATGAAGTCAGAAAACAAGTTATATGGAGCTTCTAACTTTAGAGAATGGAAGACAAGGATTGACCTCATCCTTGCCAAGAATAAAGTGTTGGATATCGTGAAAGGAAAGATCATGAAATGAGAGTTTGAAGAAGGAAAAGAGAAGGAACCACAGAACATTGTAGTTATGGAGAAGTTCAAGGATAGTGACATCAATGCTATGAGTATCATAGTGGAATCTATAAAAGACCACTTGATACCCTACATATCCCATATTGACTCATCGAAGAAGATGTACGATGCCCTAACAAACCTCTTCTCAGTCATAAACATTGGACAATAAGAAGATGTACGATGTCTTAACAAACCTCTACTGGCAAACATTGACAAACAATGAGTCCAAGAACGAGCTCTCGCGGATTATTGAAGATGAATGATGATGACATGATAACATCATAATTTTGTGAGAATCTCTTAGTTAAGAGATCAACTACAATCTACTGAAGAAATCATTTTAGACAAGGAATCATAAACATAGTACTCAATGGTCTCCGCCCAAGACGTGGGATGCATTTTCCGCAAGCATGAACACAAGGAAGGAGTATCCTACATTTGAAGAACTTTGGACTTGTTGTGCTCAAGAAGAATCTAGGATCAATGCAAAAGAGAAACCCCAAAATAATTACGATGATCAAGCCTTCACAACAAGATTCAAGAATTTTAGGAACAAAAGGAAGTTTGGTTCAAAGAGGAAGACAAATCAAGAAAAAGATATTTCAGAAATACAATGCTTCAACTGTCGAAAGTATGGTCACTACAGGAATCATTGTCTTGAGCTAAAGAAAAGGAAGGAGAAACATGAAGCATTAGTTTCCGAATAAAATGAATCTACAAAGAAGACTAAGCAGGATGAAAGAGACTTATTCTTCTAAAGGTAACAATACTCTTCTTAGTTCTTGTACATATCTTGTTTGCATCGTCTCTGTACATATCTTGCATATCTATCTCTTGGAAGATAATGTGTTCCAAGAAGAACTATACCTATGGAAGAACAACAAGATAAGGATTGCTATTATTATACAAGTTTGATAATACATATGAAAGGATGAAATACATCAAACAAATCACGGGGAAGCTATTGCAAGATAAGCCGAAATCAGAATCAATCATGAAGAGACTTAGAAGAAGCAAAGGCAGAAAGAAGTCAGGAATCAAGAGGAAATTGGAGAAGGACTTATGACATTTTGCAGAAAACAATAAGACAGAAGCATGGACTCTATTAGACGAAGGGAGCCAATTATATGCACTCATACATGAAGCAAGGATTAGGAGGTAGATAATCCTATGATCCATTGAAGATGATGAAATATATATCCATGGTAGCAACCATGAAAGACAGTACATGTTCAGTTCAACCTCAGAAGAAGTCTTCTTCGAAGAGAAGCCTTAAAGTATCCATGGTTGTCCATCTACATCCATGATTCTATAATGAAAGGAAGAAGTGGAATCTTTAGGGCATGGAATCTATAAGAAACTCCATGGAACCAAAAGCTAAAGGAAAAACATTAGGAAGAACATGAAGATTCCAAGAAAGGAAGAGAATCTAGAACAACCAATCATTAAGAATCACAAGATTACCATCCTGATATGACCTCACTAAAAGAAATCAAGCAAAGGAACTGAAATTTGTGATGAAGAATAGTGTATATATGCAAGCATTGCAAGATCCAGAACTAGAGGTTCTCCCAAATGGAGGGAGAAGACTATGATGATTACTTGTTCCAGTAAACCAGACACACCTCTACATGAGTCATTATATCATCCATGATATCCATGGGTTGGAGATCTACATCATATGAATGCAAAGACTACTCTCCAGAGAAATTGAACAAAGAGTGTATGAAGAGCAACCTCAAGGCTTTGAGGTATAACAGAAAGAGACCTTTGTATACAGATGGAAGAAGACAACTTGGTGGAGAACCTCCAATGCATAGCAGAAGCATGGTGAATATTTTCTATAACAGAGATATTGTATCAAGATGATTACTCAGAAGATTAGATCTCATGATGACAGAAGAAATGCCACATGGATAGATTCCAGTTTTCCAACAATGATATACTTTATTGATCAGAGCTACATGAAGCCTTCAGAGAAGACCAGTGTTCCAGACTAAAGTACATTTGAAATAAAGCATTACATTATCCGTGATGAAGTCCAGAAAGGAGAAAGTGGTTTTCCAATACATATCTCCACAGATGAGTAGATAAGAAGACATTTTGATCAAGCTTCTGTTCAAGATGAAAGAGTTTGTGTACTCAAGCTGGAGCTCATGGAGATGACTTCCGTATTGAAAAAGGAAGAAATGACTCCCAGGTTGGGAGGGAGCACTGATGTATTATTGAATGATGGATATGATGAGCATATTCTTTCTAGTTCAAAAAGTGGATTGAGATTTCTGACGGACAAACATTTTCCAGTTCAAAAAAGGGTCCAGATTGTTGATGTACCATAGACAACAAATTCCCATTGTGGTTAACATGGGGAGTGGTCCGTTTTGGATGTTGGTGCAGGATAGACATTTCCTCTTGTGGTTAACATGGGAAATGGTCCAGACAGTCATTCCTTAGGGCAGATTCATTCTCTCTAGCTTGCACTTCGTTTAGTGCCAGAGGAATGGCCCAGGGTGGGGAATGGTCTAGGTTCAACAATCAGGGACAGACATTCCTTAGGACAGACTCATTCTCTCCAGGTTACACTTTGTTTAGTGTCAGAGGAATGGCCCTGGGTGGGGAATGGTCCAGGCTAAAAAATGAGACAGTTATTCTTCCTTGCTTGAGAAGAATAGTCTAGATAGCTCATCATTTATGTTTTACCTTCTGAGGGAAGATACTATTCCAAGATCTCACAGATGTGAGTGGAAGAATGGCCCAGATGATTCAGTTTATATCATAACATTGTTTCTGTGCAGGTTGATATCATATGATTGTTATGAAGACTATATGTCTCTAGACAGTAGATGTATACTATTGTGGTGGATGTGTTCCACTGTTTGTGACTATACGTCACTGATCAAGTACCTGTGTGCTACTTGGTGTGGTAGTGTACCACTAGATTTTAGTTGTGTACTACTATGGATAGACACAGTTTTGTTCTATTGAATGATATTGTTTCAATTGCCTTGAAGACTATCAACAATGTTGAAAATGATTATCAGCCAAATGAATGATGAATAGAGATTTCCCAGACAGAAAATGGTTCAGAACATTTACTCTTCTAGATTAGAAGAATGGCTCTTGTATCACTTCGTGGAGTGACCATCATGTCTGATTAGTCAAATAGAGTATGGTTTCGAGAGATGATGCAACTGATGAAACTGATGATGATGATGATGGTACTCATGATCTAGTCATGATCTAGTCTATACAACTATGTTGATGCTACCAGGTGAATGGTATGTTTTATGCTCAAGACCATTCCCTGTAATACCTCCCTAGCTAGGAGGGAGTGTTGATATTATGGTAGTTGCGGGAGGTATTTACCTCCACATGTAAACCTAATGAGGATAGAATAATTCGGGAAGCAATAAGAAACCCTAATGAGTTGGCTAATAACCCTAGAAGACTTGTCGGCTCAAGAAGATAATTTATATTAGGTTATTAGCCTCCAAGAGAAGAAGTCACCTAGAAGAAATAATATATAGTGAACAGACAGATACCCAGAATGAGAGGTCGGCCCAGGCAGTTAGCCAGAATTACTATAAATATAGGAGGCCAGTCTTCATTTTGGCAGGCAGTCTCAGAATTGCAGAGCAGCACTTGTTTGCACTCCAATGCCCAGTTTTGTGCATAGGTTTGAAGGAGAGCTTCCATTACAGTTGCTGCAACTAGTAGATCACGTTTGTCTTGGACTATCTCTTGGTTAGGGTTTTGACTATTTGATCAGCTCTTGGTGGTGTGCTATCCTTGGGAAAGGTACACTACCCTTTGTTTGGCTATCTAGCCTAGGGTTTGCTTCTGGAGTAATTCTCTGTCAACGTTAAGGTGCTTGGAGGGTGGGTTCGGCCTATGGTTGGGTGACAATAGTGATATTGTCAATGGTAAAATGAGCAGATCCATTATATTCTAATAGGATAATCATTTGTAATCTTTCCATCTTCCTCTTTACTTGCATATTTATCACTGGTACTCATCTTTGCAACTCCTATGGGTAATTTCCTCTGAGAGTTCTCCATTTACATGTTCTTCTTTTTTTGTTTTCTTCTCCAAACCTTCTTATATTTGATATGAGCATTTTATTTCATGGAAGACTCCATTATACTTCTACAGTCCCTATTTGTGTCCATATTTGTGGCATTTGTAACATTCAACATTATTGTAGATATCCATGATCTTCCTCACATTAGTGCATATGACAACCTCAAAACCTTACGGTAATATCACAACCTTATAGCATACTTTGAGAATAATAAAGACCTTAAGAGAATCCCTTTAGACTTCTCTTGCACACAAAACGATACCCCAAACACCTTATGCACACCTCAGACTTGATATCTTTCTTGGTTTCACTAAAAATGTTAAATTCTATCCCGTATTTATACTAATTATATATCTAAAACTTAGTTGAGTTGACCTCAATTTTCCAGCTAGGTTGTCGGATAGAAAAACTCACATATCCTCATTCCTAGAGAGTTAGAGGGACTTACATATGCCATTGGAAAGGTATCGAAATAATATTTCCAAACAAGTAACGTTTTATTCCATTTGAGTTAGTTATGTAGGATAAAAATTCCCTCAAATATAGGGTATCCAAATTGACCAAAAATAATACTTTTAATAATTTCCAACTTGCAATCTTTATCTTAGACATCTGTAGGCTTGTAATATTTATATTGGACATATTGTGGGCTCACTCAAGTCTCCATTTGTGTAAAAATCAAAGTGGGCATGTGGAAAAAAACACATGTTATCTCATCTCGTGAGGGCCATGCTTAAAATATACAACATAAGGAGACCAATTTGGAGTTATATACACTTATGTCAACGAACTTCAAGGCTTCTTCAAGTGAACACATCATTACTACTTCATGAGATTCTTAAAAAAAATTTGACATTGACTTGTCCTCATGGATTGACTACTGCATATTGAATTCTCAAGGCTTCATCGGTATGTCTTCAAGGATTCTTCTCTTGGATTCATGGATTCAAGGAGTCTTTACTTGGCTTCATGGCTTCAAGGATTTTTCACTTGGCTTCATGGATTCAATACTCAAACAATATCAAGGCCCTTATTTACTTGGCTTCATGGATTCAAGGATTCTTTACTTGGCTTCATGGCTTCAAGGCTTCTTCACTTGGCTTCATGGATTCAATACTAAAGAAATATCCCTTTTTCACTGCCACATCATCATCATCACTGTTATGTCCTTATCATTACTATCATATCATCACAATCACTGCCACTTTGACATCAATGACAACATTTTCTCAACAATCCTTTCCAATATCTCTCATCCAATCACATTTAATTAACATCTTGAGACAACTTTTTACACCTTAGCAGGCATAATAAACCCCTGATGTGCATTTTTATCCCCCCTATCCAACACAATTAAGATCCAAAGTGCCAAACACACCCATGGGGTGAATACTTTGATAACGTGGAAGTGTCATGTGAGTGTCACAGTTGTAAGCCACGGGGCAACAGTGTGGTCATGATGGTGATATCAACATGGTGGTATCGATGGTCTTACCCAGATATACGAGGTTTTAGTTGTAGTTTAGTGGGCCATGAAGCAAGTTGTTTTATTGCAAACCTTTGAAGAGAATTCAGAGTTCAATGACTATCTGACATCGTCAGAAGTGTTAGCTCCCAAAATGAATCAGTCACTATGGTTGCGTTTTGTGGTTGATAGCATGGCTATTGGTAGTTTTCTCCAATTTGTTTTGAGTTTTTCTAGTAGCAAAACTTAGGTTTTAATTTATGTCTTAGAAATAAGACGATCCATAAAGGTCTTCTCTTTAAAAATTTCATGAAAAACTTTCAACAGCTAATGCGTGTTTTAAAGATGATGATTAGCTGGTGAAAGCAGTGATTTTCAACAGCTAAGGAGCATTTCCCACGGGCCAGTAGCTGGTGAAAGCGACAATTTTCAACAGCAAAGGAACATTTCCCACGGGCCGTCAGCTGGTGAAAGTGGGGATCACGTGTGTTTTCTCCATGTTTTAAAAAAATCAAAAGATGACATGCTCAACACACGTAATGTAATCATTATAATGCATTGGGAAAAGTGGATAATGATGAATATTCAGGTTTCCACATATAAATCAGATTGCAATGCGGATCTTGTTCAAAAATGCATGCTTCACGATAATGGCGCTAGAGATGGCAAGTTTAGATCCATCATTACAAGTAAAGGAGCAGTACTACTCGGCTGGTGACATCAAATCGACGCATCATTTCCCCAACACGCATCATCCACAAGCATATGATAAGTTTTCAGTTTTGAAAGACAACGCCGAGTGTTTTCACCAGCACAAAACCTCAGCTCAAACAACAGATTGCAGTGTTTTGTGTCAAAAATCGTTTCGGGTTCGAATTGTAGATGGCAAGGAGACACAGTGGTTCTTTATTAAGAAAAGAATTGGACAGTCTGTCCTTTCTACAGGCGCATCCAGAGGTGCAAAAACACTTCTCAAACACAGGCTGCATGGGATATGTCGAGAAGCTACAGAACGACTGTCACCAATCAACAGTAGAAGCATTTGCTAAAACATACGATGGAAATAAATCCTGTGTTGGGTCTTTAGAAATCATCATGGATGAAGCTTCCATTGCTGCAGTGACCAGTTTACCTAGATCAGGCCAGAGTTGGTTCAAAACGACAGCAACCAAGAACCTAAATTTCAGAGCATATCTAAAGGAAGAATTTAGAAATAATGCATGGAAGAAGAGCATGCCAGTTTCCCATTTAGAGGATGAGTGGCAGGATTTTTTTAAGGACATCCAACTCTACATAACTTTAGAAGGCAGGTACGACAAACTGATGTTATACCATTACAAGCTCTTAGACCATTTTACAGGGAAAACTCTCCTAAATTTACCTTTCTTCTTGCACAAGAGCTTAACTAAAGTCTGTAAAAAGATTAGAGCTGAACCTCTAAGTATGAACAACACTCTTTTCCACTTTAGCCTTATAAAATTGATAATCCTGGAGGAGATAAGACAAAAAGGAAGGACTTGGCAACATTTTCTTTTTTGGGAGGGCTTTGAAACTCAAACTCAGCCCATGAATGAACAGAAGAGAGCTGGAAAAGAGCAATTGACTCCTCAAAGCAGCTCGAGGAAGAGGAGAACTCTTCCAGGACCCCCAGAAGATAGGATATTTGGTGTAAGGTCTCACAGGTCAAAGAAAAAATTGGATTTTGAAACTACTACAGAGCAGCCTACAGAAAAGAAAACAAACATCTTAAATCTGCCATACATAGACTCAGAGCCAGAGCAAGAAGATGAAAGCCCTACCATTAAAAGCCATGAACACTCCATTGAATTAGCACAGGATTGTGAGACCTTTACTCACACTGATGAAGGGGAAACATCAAAGAGCAAAAAGTCGAAGAAAACACAGAAAATCAAGCAACTTAAAGAAGTGATTGCTCAACAAGAGGTTTTAGAAAGAGTAATAAAGGAAAGATACAAAACTCTATCTGATAATTTCGCAGAAACAAATGTTTCATTTGAAAAGATGGCTCGTGAAAGTGTCAAGGAAAAGAAGAGGAAAAATAAAATCACCAAAGACTATAACAGTCTATGGTGGTTAGCAAAACGCCTTAAGAGGAAGATTAGAAAATTGAAGCAAAAGAAAAAGTCACACCTAGATCCGCAAGTGCTAGCTCAGGTTGTTGTGAATATGCAAGGGGATAAAGTAGAGACACACTGAGTTTTTGATAGAACCACTATTTTGGAGGTGAAAGTTCATTTTGGGCCAAGGCAGAGCTTTCACCAGCGCAAAGGGAAAATTTACAACCAGTTAGTTGGTGAAAGGCAACACTTTCACTAGCTAACTAGCGAATCATAAGGCGAGTTAGCTGGTGAAAGCACAAAAAGAATTTTTGAAAGCTAAGGATGTAGCAGGGCGATTTTCATAGGATTTAAAGAGGTTCCAGAGCATTAAAGGATTAACAACTTAGTCAAAAAAATACTCAGCATCAGAGATTCATGAGAGTTTTGAAAACCACATGCTAAATTGATCTCCTAAAGTGTCGACTATGAGTAACTGAAGAAATCCAGCTACCAAGACAGGTGCCTTTGCCATGTTTCATGACACAATAGATTCCATAAGCTGAAGAGCACAGATGTCAAGTTTTGAGATGGAAGACAATTCGAATGCTAGTCTAGCCACTAGTCTTTGTTATCGATTTTCTTAGTTAATTTGATTTTCTATTTTAGATACAGATCCAAGTTTTCAGGATCTTAAAAACTGATTGTAAAAGGCTATAAATGCCTATCTTTTCTAAGAGACAAGGGCTCAAACTGGGATACATTTTTGTGCTACTGTATAGACTCTTATGATATAATAAAATTGCAGTCTCCTTTCGTTTTCAATATTAGAAATATCCATGTTTCCATTTCTGTACTTCATTTCAATTTATCTTAGCTTATGAAGACTGTTATCTCTTTATTGAGCTCATAGATTTGAAGTGAAGGATTTTATTTCTATCTTGTATTAAGCCCTACACCCAACTGTATTTGGCAATCAAGATTAGTGTTCTTCATCCTCTCCTTTCAAATTACTTGATCTGATTGTTGTTTCCTGAAAGCATTGTTTCTTTAGATGTATGATGAGTTGTTATTACATTGATCATTAAATACCCCATTGTTCCAAGCATACCTACACATTATTTTTAAGTTACCAAGCATCCTTAGCCTACAACCCTAAGGATTTTCTTGGAGTGATAACAAATTGGCACCGTTGCCAGGGAGACGAAATTTAAGTTCTGCTTTCCTGGGATATGACATAGAGCTGATCTTTGATGATAGGCAAAGATTAGACATTTTTAGTTGGTTGCAATTATCTATCTGGCGACTCCACAAGTTCATCCTGTCTCCTAAGAGGATCAGTACTAGGGAAAATCCTCAAGAATCACCTATCACACCAGTGTCCAATCCAAAACTAATTCTCAGGAAAGGAAACACAATTCAGGGTCAAACTTCAAGATCAGATACAGAAGCCAATCCTCTTTTTAGTTATGGAAAATCTACTACAGAAAAATTTGAGTTCTTTTCAAAGAACGTTGATGAAAAAATCATTGTGAACACTGTAGAAGAACAAATTTCTTTGTATCAACAAGAAAAAAGCAACGATGATAAATTGACAGATTCAAATTTGATTGAAAAAGCATCCAAGACTTTGGAAAGAAATTATAGTTCTTCTTCTTTTGAGTCTTTTCATTCTCAACAACAAGAAGATCATTTAAACATTTATACTAGCCTCCTTGTTGTTGAACATCTTCTCCAAGAGCTATTTGCTAAAGGTGAAGAAAACTTAGCTGGGCAGCTTGCAAATTTTTACAGAGCCTCATATCAGACCTCTTTCCCATTAGAAGATTCACCTCCTTCACATTCCTCCAGTGTTGAAGACTTGAAAAAGAAACCATCACCTTTTTCACCCCTGATAGTTATGGCTGCACCACCTCCTTTGACAAAGATGCAACAAATCCTGGCTGCTAGGTATGCACCACTTTTATTACCAAACCCAGTATCATCCATGCCAATGGGAGACTATCAGAAGTATATGCCCAAATTCACAGGTGAAGACGATGTGTCTGCTGAAGAACATATTGAGTATTTCTACAGTTATGCTGAAAACCTTAATATTGAAGAGGAAGATGTTTGGACACTAGTCTTCATCCAAAGCTTAGATGGCCATGCTAGGAAATGGTTCAAAGAACTCCCTACTGGTTCCATAGCTGGAATAGAGAAATTGGATGAAACCTTTTTGAAACATTGGGGTGATAGAAGAGATTTTGTATACTATATCACAGAATTCAGAAATCTAAGGAAACAAAATAGTGAGTCAGTCTCTGATTTCACTAAAAGATTTAACCGGATGTACAGTAAAATACCAGCAGATATAAAACCTTCAGATGCTTCTGCCAAGATCACATATTCTAATGCTTTTGACTCAGATTTCTGTTTATTGTTGAGAGAAAGAAGTTCATCGACATTATCTCTCATGCAAGATGCTACCCTTGAGGTGGAATCAAATATGTTATCCTCTCAAAAGCTAAAGGGAAATTCTGACAGGAGAAGGCCAAGGAATGAAGCTTCCTCTTCATCAAGTGGTGACCCAAAGTTTGATAAAATGGCTAAGATGCTAGAATCTCTAACCTTTGAGATATCTAAGCTCAAGATTGAAAATAAGCAGCCTTTGAAAGGAAGAGGCACCTATGATTATGCGGGTAGGAACCCAAATCAAAATCCCAACAACTTCAGAAGAAATAATCAGCCAACACAGATTTTGCAAAGAGAAAAGAATCCTACTGAAGATCAGAGAATAAAGGCCCCTCTTCAAAATGTTGTGATGGATGAAGATGAAGGTGATTATCAAGAAGATGGAGAAGATGATATTCATTGTGTTGGAGAAGAGACAGGGAAATCTTATCTGACACAACATGACTATGAAGAAGCATTGATGACTGAACAGACATCGGATAATCCTATTGATGATGGCATTTTCACGACAGAAGATAAGAATAGATGTAATCTCCGATCTAAATCTGATACTGCCCAACATAATGCACCAGCCTCTCCCGAAAAGAGAACATCCCCTGTTAAGAAAAAATATTAGATATCAGAGAGTTAGCAAACAAATCCCTCGAATGTGAAAGCATCATCTCCTCCCAAGAAGACTGTTGCCTCTGTCAAGCATCAAACTCAAGAAAGTCAGGCCCCTGTTGAACAACAAAGAAATCATAAATCTCCTTTGAATCAGGTAAAGGTCTCTGATAAAGCTTTTGATAAAGTCCCATATTCGCTCAATTTTGAGGCTGAAATACATAAAATTAAAATCCCTATTCCTCTAGTCGAATTAATGAAGAATGAAATGTTCAAAAAGGACATCCTCAAAACTTTAGATCTCAAAACTATATCCCCTTCTGCTGATATTCTCAACATATATGATGAAAATCCAACCATTACTATTGGCCAAATGATAGAAGACAGAGATGAAAGATTTCCTCCCTTTTACATCTCTCTAAATATTCATGAGAAAACATTACATAACTGTTTGTTGGACTCCGGTGCTTCTCACAAATTGATGCCAAAAGCGGTCATGGATGAGCTTGGGCTGGAGATCACCAAGTCTTATCATGATCTTTTCTCTTTTGACTCTCAAAAAGTCAAATGTCTTGGGATGATCAAGGATTTGGCCGTAACCTTGACCCAAGCATCCATGAAGACTATGGTTATGGATATAGTAGTGGCGGATATACCACCCAAATTTGGATGTCTATTATCAAGATTGTGGATGAAGATGCTAGGTGGCACTCTTCAAATGGATCTCTCATACGCTACTATCCCTATTTTTTTAGGGGTGAATAGAACAAAATGTTAATTTTTTTCAAAACCCCAACCCAATTTCAGTCTCGCTGATTTTTCAGCCAAATTTAAATGCCAAACTCAGTTTCAACACTGTTTCAGCATATGTCACAGCGGTGTTTCAGCATATGTCACAGTGGTGTTTCAGCATATGTTACAGCACTGTGTTTCAGCATATGTTACAACACTGTGTTTTAGCATATGTTACAGCACTGTGTTTCAGCATCTATCTCAGCACTGTGTTTCAGCATATGTTACAGCATTGTGTTTCAGCATCTATCTCAGCACTGTGTTTCAGCATATGTTACAGCACTGTGTTTCAACATATGTTACGGCACTGTGTTTCAGCATATGTTACAACGGTGTTTCAGCATATAAAAACTTAAAAAAAAATAAACATCAGAACTGAAACATGAGGATTCTGAACATCGTTTTCAACACAGAAATAAAATATCAGCAATATGCAAAACTCAGAAAATATAGACACAAAGATATTCAGTCTAACTTCGACCCTGGAAAAACCCACAAGGGGAAAACCAGTGAGAGAGGGCTTTGTATTATTTATGAGCTTCTGAGAAATTCTTTTACAGCATATTCATCTTTAGATATTTACACAAACTTATCTGGACATTCCTGTAGCTTTGCTCCTCGATTTCTGAACCAAAAATCCATACAACTGTACGGTTATCCCAGCAATTAATGTTGTATGGACTGTCACAAAATTTGTGCCAAAACTCTGCTAAGATTCAATTTTTGTGCCACTTAATGCTGTTTGACAGCCTTGGAATGCATGCCAATACTCCCAGAAATTGTAGCTGTTGTCTCTTTTCTTCAGCTCGACCTCTCTCTTGCTCTCTCTTGTTCTCTCAACAAGAATGCTTGAGCTCCTCTTGTTCTCTCAACAAGAATGCTTCAACTTACCAAGAATGGGTGCGCCCTCTTGCCCAAGTCGACCTCATGAGGGAAGGTGAGGGGTTTTCTAATCTAACGGTTGAGATTAGATCAGATGGGTGGCTGATATTTGGTGTCTCTTCACTCACCCTCACTTTAATCATAAAGTCACCTTTTAATTTGCATCTCACAAATTAAATGACTAG